>JADKLZ010054134.1:0-24036 GCA_021533235.1 Biomphalaria straminea | reverse complement strand
TACAGTAATACCTACAATAATACCTACAGTAATACCTACAGTAATACATACAGTCATACCTACAGTAATACCTACAGAAATACCTACGGAAATATCTACAGTATTACTATAGAAAAAACTACAGTAATACATACAGTAATAGTTACAGAAATATCTACAGTAATACCTACAGGAATACCTACAGTCCTACCTACAGTAACGTCTACAGTAATACCTACATTACTATGTACAGAAATACCTACAGTGATACCTACAGTAATACCTACAATAATACCTACAGTCATGCCTACAGTCCTACCTACAGTAATCAGTATTCCAACCCTTCAACCCGAGCTCCCAATTAGGACTTTAAGAATATTAAGTGTTGGTGTACACGGAATGGCGCTCTGGACACAAGAACGGCGGCTTCGATTTTGTCCACTGTCCAGGCGTGTCTAGGCCGCGGTGATTTGTGTCCGATGTGTGTCTGACACACGGCTTGATTCCAACGTGCCAGCACACAGACGGCCGCGCATATATAGACCAGCGCAAGCCTGGTCAGCATATCAGCGCTCTGTACAGTAAATATGAAAGGTAAAAAAAAATTGCAACAGAGGAGTTATCGATTTTAACATTCAATTACAACACGGTTTACGGTGACAGTTACATTCACTCTAGGCGATATAGGCAAAGTATTAGCATCTCACAGCACATTACGTGATATAAAAGAACAGATCAAACAAAACATTAGGCTATATAAGCACATAACTAACAACACATAAGGTTATAAGGACACTCAGTGATCAATCCATTAGTGCTATGGACACAAAATCAACAAAACATCAGGTAGACTGGACGCAGTCAATCCATTAGGTGATATGATACAGAATCAACCAGGTAAAATGGACACCGTATTATCAACCCATTACGTGATATGGACACAGAGTTAATGAATCTGGACTGTGTTAATCACTTACCTTCATTCGGTCAGAATACTACAAAATCTTTCACTGATCCGGCCACATAATTCCTTTTTCAAAGCAAAAGTAATGTTAATGAAACCTTCAAAACGAAAAACATATATATACAATAATATTTTTGTTTCTGCAGTATGTTAAAAACATAAACCTCGGCACAGAAGAGAAACGAATGAAAAAAAAAAAGGTACGTTTTAAAAAAAGAAACGAACGTGAGTTAAAGCTCCTAGCTGCCTGGGTACAGGACGAGAACCCAGTCGACGACGTAACACCGGATTGCGGGAGCAAGAGTTGAAGGAGAAGATGAGCAGAAGACGAGGTGAAGGGAGCGCGCGGGGGGGGGGAGTAAGACGAGTGAGAGAGAGGAACAGAGGGAAGAAATGAAGAAAAAAAAAACTAGAAGGGGAAAAAACAATTGTTGATGGCAGAATTCTTCTCCTTTCCACCCCCTCCCCTTCTTGTTCGGTGTGCTGCTTGTAGCAGCTGGCTAGCCCCCGCTCGCTAGCTAAGCAGAACGGTAGCCCTCTCAGGCCAGGCACTCGATCCGTCCTCGCAGACTTCAGGCTCTGGATCGATAAACAGATAATAGGGACAAGAGATTATTATAGCTTTTTGTTTTTGTTTTAAGTCAAAGGAGACCAGATGTCCACATGATAAGTTCTGACATGACAACACACTGGGACAAAGGAAAACGTTCTGGCATGATCACAGATGACACTAACAAATAGCTCCTGGCAATCAGCAGTCCAGGTCATACAAACATGTTTGACACGATGACATATTGGACGTGACGTATGCTTTGACATGACAGCGGACTGGTCAGATAAATATGATTGGCATGAGGACACATGTACGAATGTTCGACATGGCGACACTTAAGGTTTTCTACTTATTTTTGACATGTCAAAAAATTGTATATATAAATATGATTGTCATGACGACACACTGCACGTGGACACATCTTTGACATGACAACACTTTGAACATGTATATATGTTTGACACGACAACGAAATTGTCACATAAATATTATTGACATGACATGATGGCACACAGGACACACACATGTTTAGCCGGACGACAAAGTGAACATTCAGATAGGCCTATTATTCATCAAAGCAAGCCCGACTTTAGTTACAAGTACATGGAATAGTTCCCCTTTCAGACCTGGTGGACTATAGGGCAGATGGCGTAAAGGTCATCTGTTTCTTTACCTTACGGTTTACAAGGGTGTCATGTGAATGTGACCAGCAAAACGACCAACAGCCTTTACTTTTCCCAAATAATGTCAGGTACCTATTACAGCTCGGTGGACTCAGAGGCGCCCGAAGATCCCGAAATTTAAAAATCCCAATCTTCACCAGGATTCGAACTCCGGACCTAGGTACGGAAGCCAAGCGCTCTAACGTTCAGCCACCACGCCTCCAAGTAATTCTCACGTGTAACTAATTGGGATATATAAAGTTGTTGTTTTTACCTGACAATACTTACAACAACTGCAAACAAAGTTGTAGTCTACATATAGTTACATTACTTTAAAGCCTCACCTTACTATCCTATCTCCTCTAGTTACCAGAAGCACACTAGTGGTTCTTAAACTTTTGATAATGTGGACCTTCTAGACGATAAATTTACCTTCCCGATCTAATAACTAGACAAACCCTGCAGAATAGTGGCAAATCTCTGGCCCGTTATATAAGAGAGTAATCTCAATACGAGGCTTTAGTGCATGGAGGCTTACAATGCGGAGCGCTGCAAGTTCCCCAATTTGAAATAAAAAATGTATTCATTTTTAAGCATACGAACGTCCAGTGTAAAAGGTATTCATGTCATGGTCTTTTTTTAATTAATAAAGAGTAAAAAAATATCGCAATGAAGAAATGGTGGACTTTGTTTCAGATCTATCAATAACACTTACTACAGCCATAAAATGTCAATTAACAAATCACTAGTGATATGCATTCTGCGTTATTAGTTATTGTTTTGTTTTTAAATAAAGATACTTTTATAGGAATACATTTTTACAACCGACAAAACTGTATGTATAAACATCACAACATTAACATATATCTTTCTTTGTTTATATTTATATTTAACATTTTTTAAATAGAGGTTTTGTTTATTTTAAGAAAAAAAAATTAGCATATTCGATTTTAAAGAATTATTTGGTTAATTTTTTAAAGACAAAAATTGTATCTACAATGTACAAACATCTAAAAATCAGATTTTCAAGACCTCTTCAGGTTTTTTAAAGACTTAAACATCACAGACGGACAGACGGACTACACAAAACGCAATAGTGGCTAAACCTACTGAAGTCGCTAAAAATTAACCAGTTAAAAAAAAAAGAATCCCTTAACTACAAATTGAACCGATTTAGCAAAACAAAATGATCCAGCTTACTATAACTAAATAAATCAGTTTGGCGTGGACTAGTTTTACATGACGATATAGTGGCCAAGTATAAGCAAAGAAATCACCATAAAATTAGCCAATGCGAACACGTTAATCATTCATTCTACTGACGTATTTTGTTGTTCAATGTTCTTGCCTGCAGGCTTCCTGGGAACCTGGGACTTTCCTTTCTCCCCGACAACTACAGAAAGGAAAAAAATAAAATATTTTTTTTAAAATTTGTAACGATAACACATTGAAATTAAGGAGAGCCTAACGTTGTTGAATTTAAAAAAAAGGGGGTGGGGCTAATGGTATCCTAACTTTTCGAAACACACTTACAAGAAATAGTTTTTTTTTCTCTCTATTTTGTTTGTTTTGAAATGTTTATATCTACTTTCCTTTTATTTAACGTTAAAACTTTAAAGCAAAATTAGCTCAAGTGGCTCATTTCGAAGCTGTGAGAAATATATCTTTAAAATACAACGGCGTCAGACCTTCTTAAGAGACTAGATTCCGTAGGTCTTCTAAGTGAAAAGAGGCAAAGAATGTCACTTGGGACTGATCTCGGGATACACTCTTAGAAGCTGTTATTTACATTGGTTGCATCTTTTTCACTTTCGGAAGCTGTTATTTATATTGGTAGCATCTTTTTTCACATTTCTTTTCAATTGCTACATTTATGTTATGTGTTAGAGTGGTCAAGTGGTAGAGCGCTTGGCTACCGAACTGATGGTATTGTAAATTTTGGGGATTTTAGGACGCCCAACTTAAATGTGTACCTGACATTAGTAGGGAGAAAATGTAAGGTGATTGGTCGTTGTGCTAGCCACCAGTCACCCTCGTTAACAAGAAGCCACTGAAACAGAAGCCCCATAGATCGCAAGGTCTGAAATGAAAGGGGTGAATATTTTTTGTTTATTTTTTTCCTAAAAATTTTCCGAAGGTTCGTCCTCTCCCCCCCCCATCCTCCTTATCTTTAGAAAGTATAGACCATTTCAATGCTTGCACTGGTCAGTACAAAGACAAGTATTGTATTTTAATAATATACATAAAATATAAATATTATTCTATTTTTCCCTAAGAATTGGTGTACTGGTGCAGCATTTTCCCCAAAATGCCGAAAGCACGTGCTCGACATGCAAAGTAATAATCAAGGAATGCTCGCAGAAACACACACAGGGCAGCACACACACACACACACACAGCAGCACACACACACACACACACACACACCAGCACGCGGACACACGAAGTTGAGCCCTGAAATTAACCTCCTTCTGATGGCTGCCGTCATTAAAATGACACAATGCCGGGCGTGAAAGCGAGGCTAAATCCGTCTGCTGACATGACAACAATTTGAATGGCAACCTTGCCCAGGGGCGCAGATTAAAGGAGCTCGCTTGGCGACAATGTTAACGACTTGGAGTTATTGGCGCCCCTCTGCCTGAGGACATTATTGTTCTTTTTTTTCTAGTATATTTTTTTTTTAAATCAATGCAGTACTCAGGTTCTAATGCATGTCAAACTAGAACCCCAAAAAAAATCTTGAACTATTTATTTAGTACTAACTGAATCCAATCAACAAAATTTAAATCCCTCGCGATGTGGAAATGTCAAAATACAGTAGTTTGCACTTTATTAGAGTCAATATATAAGAAGAGAAAAAATATAACTTGATATATAAAGATAACAAGAGAGAGAGAGAGAGAGAGAAGTCAATATACAAGGAGTGAGTAAAATAAGTCAATATATAAGGAGTGAGTATGATAAGTCAAAATATAATGACATAGAAAGATATGTCAATATATTATTAGAAAGAAAGATAAGTAATTATATGAAAGAATGACATGTCAATTTAGAGGTAATAGAAAGAAAGATATGTATACTCATATAAGTGGTAATGAGAGTTATAGTTGATGTGGCCTACCCTGAATCAGCTAACTTTTGAGCCAACATGTACATGAGATGTTCTGGGTATACAAGTATGTCAGATGTGTGTAGCTCATTACACATCAAATGTTCAACCAACTGTTCTCTTAGCTGAAGGCACAACTTAGTTATAAATTATCTCTGAAGTTTATAAAATTAATCAATATGTTTCCGAGACATATCTTTGTGCGCGTCATAAATTGTCGTCAATGTGGATAACCCTGTATCGAACTTTTCATATTTTTCCCCACAGCCTTCGTCTACAATTTTTATCTGCACTTAATCGAATGTTCAAATCCTTTGGCTCTCTGTGTTCAACGTCAGATGATATCAACACTGGTCACGTGATTACCCCTCTTCATGTCACTCAGTGTCCAGCGAAGCGAAATAAATGGGGCAGTTTCCAGTTTCTGTCCATGTTATGTAGATATAGCTTTGAACGTTGGAGTTATCTACGTGTCTTGGAGATATCTAGATGTATTGTTTATATCTAAGAGTCTTCTAGTAATAAGGGCTTCTTGTAGATATTTAGATGTATTGTTAATATCTAAGTGTCTTCTAGTAATAAGGGCTTCTTGTAGATATAGGTGCCTTGTAGTTATTTAGGTGGCTTTTAGTTATCTAGTTGTCTTGTAGTTATATATATATATATATATATATATATATATATATATATATACATATATATATATATATATATATATATCTATGGCCACCGTCAGTCGCGAAGCGACTATGGATCATCTCATTTCCATGAGATGAATGCCTGGGCATAAGCTGTAGTCGGAACGATGTCGCCCACACATCAGTTCCCCCCTCTCCACGCAGCTGATGTATCCAAAGGAACGGCAGTGCCGATACAGTTTGGGGTCAGCAGCGTCGCAGGTTCTGCCAGAGTGTAGCACTGGGTGCTGCAAACTGCCCTATGGTCGCCAGCTCCTGATTTTTCCTCAGGGTTGACTCCCGAAGCCTTTCCCTTGATTGGGTATAACTGCAAGGCAGCAGAGGTTTGAATTCAGAGTTTTCCTTCTCCTAGGTGGGTAGCCAGCCATGGCTAACGAGCCCCTCCTGCCCGAAGCTTACTGGTTAAGGCGCCAATTACTCGCCTGTGCCCCTTCTCCTGTTAGTAAGAACAGTTCCGCCGGTTGTCATTGCCGGAAGTGGTAATGGATGTAAGCACTCCACTACCTATAAAATGCTTCCTAATGGCATGCGTCTCAAATAGCCTCTGACAACCAGTCCAACTCCCGGCCTTCACGTGTGGCTCAGATATATATATATGTCTTGTAGATATTTAGATGTATTGTTTATATCTAAGAGTCTTCTAGTAATAAGGGCTTCTTGTAGATATAGGTGCCTTGTAGTTATTTAAGTGGCTTTTAGTTATCTAGTGGTCTTGTAGTTATATATATGTCTTGTAGATATTTAGATGTATTGTTAATATCTAAGTGTCTTTTAGTAATAAGGGCTTCTTGAAGATATAAGTGCCTTGTAGTTATTTAGGTGTCAAGTAAGTTAGATAGGTATTGTGTAGATATATTGGTATCTCGTAGTTAACCAAGTAATAATAATAATAATAATAATAGTCTTTATTGTCCGTAAGGATATTTGTCTTACAATTTGCGCATTATACAAAACAAAACATTATTTTAAAAAAATGTACATTCACACCAGACTCACTCACAATTAACATATGAAAAGTTTACATTAGATTGGTTCTATTTAATGATCTGATTGCCAGAGGAACAAAAGAGTTTTTGTGTCTGTTTGTCCTTGCTATCGGTGTCTTGTATCTCTTTTGTGATGGTAAAATAGCAAAATCCTGACCCAAAGGGTGATTTTTTATTTCTAGAATCTTCTTAGATTTTGTGAGGATGTTTGCCTCAAACAACTGCCCTAATGGTGTTTGCTTTTTGCCAATGACCTTATCAGCAGCATTTAGGATTCTCTGGAGTTTATTTTTATTCTTAGTGCTTAGATTGCCATACCAGGCAGTGATATTAAAATGTAAAATATTTCCGATGTGAGCGTGATAAAACATAGCCAAGGCCTTTTCGCTAATATTAAAAGAGGACAGTTTTCTCAGTAATCGTAGTCTTTGCTGCCCTTTTTAGCTGATATAATCTGTGTTTGCTGTAAAATTTAATTTATTGTCTAGGATAGTACCAAGGTATTTAAAAGTGCTGTATATATATATATATATATACTAGACAGATATTACCCGCTGCCCGCTGGTCTTAACTTGCGTATTGCTGATGTAGTCAGCGATATAGTGCATTAAAAACAATAAAAGAAAATAATAATATTGTAAGTAAAGCGAATGCGTGAATTCACGTAAAAAAAATTATGAATGGGGCTAAATATAGCAAATTGACCTTAATTTACGCGATATTAGGATAATAGTTGCAATAATGTAAAAATGCTTAGGAAAACAAATTTCAATGTTAATTTGATTAAAATATGAAATGAATGGAATATAATTAGTATGTTCATGTGTTAAAGATTAAAACTATATTTGCGAAGAGAAGTTCTATCATCTTAGAGTTGAATACAGTTTTAGACCTAGAATGCCTAGATCTAGGAATAGAGAGATGTGTAACCTTTCAGTAATGTCTAATGAAAGTATGTTCAACAGGATATTTAGGATACAAAGAACGAACTTATTTAAAAATCCTTTTGAAACACAAATTTGAAGCTTAATTTTGTTAAATAATAAAATCATTAGACTATACTTTGTAACTAACTTTTTTACGTTCAGATATAGTCTTGAAACTACCCTAAAGGATAGATCAAAAAGGTTTCAACGAGTTTTACTTTATCATCAATATCTGCTTCAACAACCTCCATTTGTAGTCGTAGCACCTATTTTCCTCCATGATTGAAATAGAAGATTATAATAGTATAATAGAAGATTATAAGTAAATACAGGATGACAAAGCCTTACAAAATACATTTTGTTTTACAAAATCTTAGATACTCCAAAGCACAAGTCCCAACGAGCAGTAGGACATAAAGGAAGAGAGAAAAATATCAAAGAAAAAAAAAGAGGCAAGTCAGACCATAAGCCCCTTCTATAAATAGATAAGACATCTCATAGTCCAGACTTCATGATATGAACAACAAGAGTCGAACCTTGGATTGTCATGTAGAAAATCCAGAGGGCGAATCTCCGAATCTGCCTGTGAACAGGACATGGCAATAGCCAAAGAAGAGTTGGCAAGGGGGTAAGGAAAAAATATTCTATTCGACTTACAGGCAAAAAAAAAACGAAACTGGACGAGACGAGATGGACTTTAAAAAAACGTCACCACATGATTGAGTGCTGATGTGGACCTTGAAGTGAGCAAGATAGAGAAGTCACGGTCACAGAGGTGAGAAAAACACATTTGTTTGGTTGCGCTTTATTACGCAGCGTACTGTAAAGCTTCGAATTCTTTGGGTCTTAAAATTATAACATTGAACAGAGTGTGACATTCAGGTAACTAGTAAAATATAAGTTTATTCAGAATGGATGTTATGCATTTTATGCGTAAGCCTATTAGCACTTTAGTTATATCTTGACAAATAGATCTGCTCTCTTTCGTTGCATTGTAACTATCATTAGGGGCCTGGTGGTTGAGAAGCATGCATATAGCTATTAAACCGAGGGATCTCTACTTCGAATCCCCGTGAAGACTTGCGCATTATAGACATAAGAAATGATAAGGGTACTTATTATAAGTTTGCAGTGATTTCTGAGGAATTGATTACAGTGAATGATAACTTTGATATAAGGGCTCAGTTTTCAAAGAATTTTATTGTGTCTACTTCTGTAACTATACCCAGGGCCGGTCCTAGCAATTGCGGGGCCCTATGCGAAACTGGCTGCGCGGGGCCTAGGCTGTGTGTGAATAAGGATATAAGTGAAAATTAAGATTTTGTATAAGAAAAATAAATCGACTTTACTAACTTAAAAATTGTGTTCTGTACTTTACGAACCTTGTAACCAATGGCATAGTTATATGCCATTGACTTTAAATTAAAACTTCCGATTAAGGTAAAAATTTGCCCAATTATTACATTTTATTATATGAAAGCTGACAATGTCTTTTTTCTTTTATCGAGCTTAGGATTTGAGTTTTCGCAATGAATGACACCCACTAATGACAATTCTGTCTATTTTTCAGGATTTTTCCAGAGCTTTTAATATATATTTTGCAATTTAATAATTGCACCTTGAATTAGCGCGGGGCCTATGAAAGCGCGGGGCCCACTGCGACCGCATAGGTTGCAGTGGCTTAAGACCGGCCCTGACTATACCAGTGAAATTAAATTGTTGTGTGCATGGGCGTAGCCAGGGGGGGGGTTCTTGGGGTTCAAACCCCCCCCGAAATGAAATCCCCCCCCCCCGAAGGGGGTGTGGGTCGGAATTTACTTACTAATTTTTTTATTAGATTTTGTTAACTTTAGGCGAGATTTCAATATTAAACCATCATTTGTCCCAGTGCAGCCAAGGGGTTTTGAGTTTAAAACCCTCTGACAGGGGGTTTGCAGTTAAATCCCCCTCTTCTATAGAACAAAACAAACAAAAAAAACAAAAACAAGTTAAACGACAATTTCGAAATTCCAAGAGCATAGCTAAAAGGGAGGGGGGGGGTTGATTTTAAAACCCCCTCCGAAATTTTCGATAAAACCCCTTCTTCAATGTAAGACTATCCATACATCAGTCACCGGCTTCTATGAGCGTAGCCAAGAGGGGTTTAGTGTTTAAGCCCCCCCCATTAAAAAACCCCTCTTCAATATATTAAAAGCAAATTACACACTCAAAATTCTATGAGCGCAGCCAAAGGGGTTTTAAGTTTTAAACCTCTTATAACAAAAATAATTTCGCACTCAAAATGCTATGAGGGTAGCCAAGGGGGGGGGGTTGAGTTTAAACCCCCTCTTCAGCGGGGTTGAAAGCAAAAAAAATACTTCTTCAATATAAGGAAAGGAAATTACAGACTAAAAATGCTATGAGCGTAGCCATAGGGGGTTTTGAGTTTAAACCCTCCTTCAGCCGGGGTTTGAAGCTAAAAAATACCTCTTCAATATAAAAAAAAGCAAATTAAATGCTATGAGCGTTGCCAAAGGGTTTTTTTAAGTTTTAACCCCCTTTCCGCGGGATTTAACACTAAAAAAAACCTTTTCAAAATTAAAAAGCAAATTACACTCTAAATTCTATGAGCGTAGCCAACCCAATGGGATTTAGAATTTAAACCCCCTCCGCCAGAGAGTTTTTTTAAGTTTAAACCGCCTACGGATTGTTTTGAGTTTACAATCCACCTACCGAGAGCTTTGAGGTTGAAAATACATTATTCTAGAGCAGGGGTGGCAACCTACAGCCCGCGGGCCACATGCGGCCCGCCGAAGTGTTTTATGCGGCCCGCGAAAGCCTAAATAAATCATTATAAATATCTATAGAAATTATTGAAACTTTGCTTCTTATCACTTGTAATGAAGAGGCTAAAGAAACATTGTCTCTAAATGTCTTTCTAAAGGGTTTATTAAAGAAAAAACGAATATTATATATTGTAATAACTTCAAAGGAAAGGCAACTCAACGAGACATAGATGTTTATTTACATGACATGACAGTTACATAAATCAACAACTTCATTTAGCACTGTCTCTTTATCTTGACTCTCAACGTGGACGGAAGTCCTTATTCTCACAATGTCAATATCCTGTTCTAGTCCGTTCACTAGAAGTGCGCACCTGTGCACTAGCCTGAATGATGGTGCGCAAGTCAGAGTCATTACAATATAATAGCAATACTGTATAAATTCAGTTAACGACATAAGCCCTGTCCAGTATTTATTCAATGCTTTGAAGAACTGTGTTAAAAGAGTTGGGTGGGCTTGTACAAGGGTAACAACTGATGGAGCTTTGACTGAGAAAAACAATCTTTTTAATAAAATAAAGAAAATATACCAACCATAAACTAGTAACTGGAAAGTTTATACAAGGCTACATTGAAGTACATTGTTTTATATTCTAAAACAATCACTATGCTTAAAGGCCGTCCCTAGGCGTAGTCAAATTATGCAGCTGCCAAAGTCCATAGTTGTTAAAGTGTTACTGGAACCACAGCTTAAAATCACAGATAAGGAATAGTGAATCTTGTACTCTATATTATTGTTCGAAGTACACTAGGTCTTTAATAAATTGCAAAATTTTAGTTTTCTTTATTTGGTATATTCTTATTTTATTTGGGGCCACCAAATTCACTTCGTCTATGGCCTCCAATTATCCAAGGCCGGTCCCGACTGGCAGTTCCGAAAAGTATGTGAAGATTTGGAAATAAAACATTCTTATGTAAGGTAACACAGTTGTATTCACTGGCCAATCATTAGATCAATATGGAATCTAAAGGAAGAAATTGTTAGGTTCCTTGATGGACATTGACTGTTACCCTTTCCTATATATATATATATGCGGCCCTCCTAGTCCCCAAATTTCATTAAATGCGGCCCTCGGTTGAAAAAGGTTGCCCACCCCTGTTCTAGAGCAAACTAAATTCACCAAAATCTATTAGCGTAGCTATGGGGTTTTAAATTTGTTTAAAAAATGATTTTGACGATAAAAATGTCCTTTTCGATATAAAATCTTTAGCAAACTACAGACACCCAATTACACGAGCCTAGTCAAGAGAGGTTACACATTTCTACCAGTGGCTGGGCTCCATTAATAAAGTGCAGTGAATAGTCATCTGCGAAATAAAAAAAATGTAGCTCGACAAGATGGCTAAGACAGATTTTAGGACTTTGTTATAGAGATCTAAATCAAGGAAATCATATGCCGAACTAGGAGTCGACCCCTTAGTAAGGTTGTGACAGAGCTTCACATGAGGTTAGCTGGACATGTTCTCCGACAAAATAAATTACAGCCCAATAAAAGTTACGATGACATCCAAGTAAAACTTGGAGTCCTCAGAGCAGGTGGGAAGAGGCTACAGAAATAGCAAGTCACAGATTTTTGTGGAAACATCTTGTTGTCAAATGTGCGGGAGGGTCTAAGTCAGTAAGAATAACCCATAAGGTTTTTGAAATAAACTTTTTAACTGCAAGATAATGCACCATAGATACCTCATAATATGTATTTTGTTGGCATTCAATACCGGAAATAGTGGTTGGCGGCGAGGCTTCGCCCCGCACTGGGGGAGCTCTCGCCGCTCCCCCAGACCCCCTTGCGGCCAAGGGGGAGAGTCTACAATTTTTCCACTAACTCCAGGAAGAACATATTCTAGGGCACAATAAACGCCTTCCGAAACAATGAAGCTAATAAAAATTAATTATGTACACACACACACACATATATATATATATACACACATATTTAATTTTTTTTATTTTCACTATGGGGGGGCGTGGGGGTTATGAAAAAATCCCCCCCCCCAAAACCCTCCCCGAAAAAAAATCCTGGCTACGCCCATGGTTGTGTGTATTTGTAAAGTTTGTTTCATATTTGTGTGATTCCAAGGTGAGGAATAAAAGTGTTTTGTTTCGTTACAAGGATTTTGTTCTTCTACTGAACTCGAACGGCCCCCTTCTAGGTAGCCAAGCCAAGTTCAAGCGCACTTAGCCTCTCGACCACGCATCATACCAGTGTTCTGTTCGATTACTCAGAAGATGCTTGTGTCTATTGTTTGACTAATTTTTCTCAGCTTCAACAATTTAACTAAATTTAATATGCAATGGGTTACGATTGAGTCTTTATCACTAAATGATGTCGTAGCCGTACAATTTAAATGTCAATAAAATTATAAACAATCTCTGGTACCCTTACTTCCGTGACGTCAATAAATACCCCTACTTCCGTGACGTCACATAATGCCGCACTATAGTGCCGTCATTTAATGCCGCCATCTATAGTGCAGTCTCTAAATCCACGTTCAAAGTCCATAATCTATAATGCGGTCACAGAATGCCGCGTTCCAAGTCCGTCAACTACGGTGCCTCGCTGAGTACTGAGCAAGTACTTTACAGTCTATATAAAAAGATGGTACATTTTAATGGAAAAAAAAGAAAAACAAAACAGGGCAGCTACGGGTCATAGTGGACAAAGTTGTAATGGTCAGAACATGTCCCCGCCACGGAAGTCGACCATGCAGACGTGAGCAGTGTGTACAGGCATGAGGGGCTTCACACACGCTAATGTTCAATCTATCAAACAAGAGAGACACAAACGCCTCAACCTTCACACACACACACACACATACCACACACACACAATTCAAGATGACAAACACCTTAACTCACACACATACCACACACACATTTTAGGGAGACACTCAACACACAAACGCGAAACACTGTTCATCTAAATCTACTCCATTTTACATCTTAGACTGTAACTGAGACGACGGAAAGGATTGATCCACCCTCCCCCCAACCTACTATTATCCTATATTTTGTTTGCTCCATCTTTTTTCCCCACAAATGTTTTATTTATATACTAGACGTATTTTACCCGCGGCCCGCGGGTCCTTTTTTGCGTATCGCTGTCGATATAGTCTTTGAGAATGTTTTGGAAACTATTAAACGAAATAATAATGTTATATTGTTATAAGTAAAGCGAATGTGTTAATGTAAACATTGTATGAATGAAGATACTGAAATAGCTATTCGACTTAAATCCATTTCTTCAAATAAAAACATTTGCTTGCAGACCTACATATTGATCTATTTGATTACAATTTGAAATGAATAGACTTAATTTTGTATGTTCATGTGTTAAAGTAGGCCTATAAAGTAGATCTTGAGTTACACATAGATCTAGATCTAGACTAATCTAGAGGCTAGAGTTCATTTACTCTGCGCATGCGTGACCTTTTTTTTTATTAGATGTACCCCATTCATGAATGATACTATTTGAAAATGTCTTAACACCACTTCGCAGGTTTAGCGTACAACATTTTAATGTTAATTTGATAAAAATATGGAATGAATAGACTATAATTAGTATGTTTATATGTTATAGCATTAAACTATCTTTGCGAAGAGGAAATATATCATCGTAGAGTTGAATTAGAGTTTTAGACCTAGCATTGGAAAGATTTGTAACATTACAATACTATCTAATGTAAGATTGTTCGTATGGAAATCTGAATGCGCAGTTATAAGGAAAGAAATTATGTAAAAAATGCTTTGAAACACAAATTAGAAAATTGATTTTATTAAATAATGAAATCAATGGACTTTCTTTTGTATTTTCAAGTATCAAAGTAAAAAACTATAAATGCAAAGTGTAGCTCTTAAAATTAGATCTAGATCTAAATCCTTTCGATCTTTTCTTATGTCGACATTGTAAACAAAGCCTAGATCTATAAAATTCCATAGCTGTAATAGAGCTGGTCAACATTATTTTTTTTTAGGGTCTTAAGTTTATTTTAGAGCTACAGTACATACACTACGGTCCAGGTAAGTACCCAAGGAACATTTCTGCCAAGTTTTATCAAGATTGGTCAAGCGGTTTTGTTTTCCATTCGGCTCATACATACATACATACATACATACCCACATACATACGCCTTTCTTTTCCTTTTATAGTATAGATGTCTAAGGTCTTATTACAATGAAAATCATCAAAGCAGTTTGTATTGGAGATTATAAATTGGTCAATAGCTATCTTACACATGTATTGACCTCATTAAGAAAATTTCATCCTGACCTGTCCAGACACACTGAATGTGGTCAGTAAAACTTTTGGTTAAGTAAATTACAGGTAAACAATCAAATCTTCGTTAGTAAGTTGTTAGTCAGTAGACCTATTGTTGGTTGTACATCTTGAGCTCAGAAGATCGTGTAATTGTTTAGCTGCGTCCTACTAAAGGAGAAATCTGTTCTACCCAGTGTTTTCAGTCAAGGCTTTTCTTTATTTATTTTTTTTGGGGGGTGGGGGTGTTCAGGGGGAAATGAAACTGCATAAAGTATCAAGAGACAAAAACAATTGGAGTCCACGGCTAAATTCAAGAAACACGAGACTAAACGACTTAGCAGCGGGAACAACAACAAAAAAAAGTTTAATAATTCCGTTCTCAAATGTTTGCTTCTTATCTTATCTTATCTTATACAGTATAGACGTTTCTTTATAAAAAAGAAAGTTCACTTTTCTATTTGTATGCTCTGAGTCTTGGTTGGGTTACCATGCTTACTAGACACCTGCACATCCTTAGAAGTAAATACAGGATGACAAAGTCTTACAAAGGTACAAACACCTGCACATCCTTAGAACTAAATACAGGATGACAAAGCCTTACAAAAGTAAAAAAAAAAGTAGAATTAAAAAACAACGGGATTACGAATGATACGATGAGACCGCAAGGTAAATCAAAGTTTGTTTAGAGATCTATAGTAAGCTACTAAGCAATATATTTGTCAGTCAAAGAGACTTATCACTTTAGTTTGACTTTTACTGGAACATACGTGTACAAAGTACAATGTTGTCCTCAGATATGTAGAAATTTATCTTCAATGTTGTCTTCAGATGTGTGGAACTATCTTCAATGTTGTCCTCAGATATGTAGAACTCTATGAACAATATCGTTCTCAGATATAACTCAATTTCAAGTAAAGAAAATCTTGTTAGTGAGGATGTATTGAAATATCATCTTTAAAAGAAAAATTATGAATTTATCTTGTAGCAGACACATCTCCTGATATTGGTTCACATTCTAAAAATTCTCACTTAGAAACAGGGCCGGATTTAAGTAAGTTGAGGCCCCAGGGCAGGATTTTTGTGGAGGCCCCAACAGCTTTTCAATAACTTTACTAGAAATAAGTAATAAAAATACTCATATCTAAAAGTATGCTTTATTTTAGCAGTCACTGGGGCAGTAGTTTCACCTGTCCTCCCTTAAATCCGACCCTGCCTAAAGGAGGAAACAGAGTTTCTTACATAAATGTATTTTTTGATTCGTCAGTAATGATGTCACGTTCACTTGATAAATATTCATACAAGGATTTATAAGGTAATAAATATTTTTTAAAAAATTCTCCCTTGAAAATAAATTGAACTCTTTCATACCAACCTTGCAAGCAAGCCCCCCCCCCCCCAGTGCTAATAGGGCTCGTAACACAGTTTGAGAAACGCTTTTCTAAAGCACTTTACAATTTAAATATATTTCCTTGTTCACAAAAGACAACTCCGCGCTAGAGAGAAAAATTCAATTAAGTAGTTTAGGAAATTATATGCCGAACTGGGAGTCGAACACTTAGTGAGGTTGTAACAGAACGTCGCATGAGGTTTGCGGGACATGTTTTCCGACTAAATGAACTACGCATACCAAGAGTTGCGATGACATGGAGGCCAACACGAGGATATCGCAAACAGGGACGTCCTCGTATAAGTTGGTGCCACACCTTCATTGAGGACCTCAGAACAGTGAACACCAGGTGAGAGGAGGCTTCAGACATTGCCATTGATAGATCTTTGTGGAGACAGCTTTCCGCCCAATGCACGGGAGGGCTTAAATCTATAAAAGTCTAATTATAGGTATGCAATGAGACTATACTATTCATACTAACTTCAAAACTGGGTCTTTGAGCATTTTCTTTATTATTTAATAATATACAGTGTCTAGATAATTGAAGGATTTTTTAAAATTATGTCCAGTATCTAGATAATTTAAGGATTTGTTTTTATTAATGTCCAGTATCTAGATAAAGTCTGATTATTTTGTATTTAGTCTGCAGGCATTACAGACAGGAGTAAAACAAAGAACTAAATTAGCGTAGTTTCAGATTTTAAAATGCAACCAAGAATAATACACACACGTTTAGTATAATGAGGCACACGTGTCTATTAAAAATACACCCCTAATGCAATCAGACGAAGGATCTGTCACAATGATTATGGAAAGAATATCCCCCCTTCCATATATCTGTGAGATCGACATCAAAAAAACATAAATAAGCAGCACTTCAAAAATTGTTTTATTTCAAATATTTTAATGTGCACAAAACATACGCCTGTAGACCAAAGACACGCCGACCTCAATAAATTCTATTTCGTTTGAAAACAAAAACAAAAGGTTGCAGTGTCTCGCTCAAACATCGCCGAACTTCACGAGATCTCGACAACGCGCCCAGAAAATAATAAATAACTCTAATGAGACGGCGCCATCGGCCCATCTCCACATCGCCCAACCATTGCAAGTCGTAAAGATAGAACATCCTCGTCCCTGGCATCGTGCCTAGTGACACTGTCTTGATTCGGGCACAAGAATCAAGTTGTTGTCTGCTTCCATTTTCAGGATGATGTCACTGGATCAGATAGTGGAATAGGGAGAAAATCTACTTCATCCTGACATTCCGGCTGACTTTACTGGGTGTACAGCATGTGTGGAGGAAAATTTACGGCTGCAGTTAATTAACTGTAAAAGCCAATTAATCGAGATAAATGACTGTTTAAAATTACAACTACAATAACGCTTCCTTACGATTGGCAATCGAAAGACTACAACAAAATACTACAGACACTTATAAAATAAAAGCTTCTATTTTCTAACAATGAGGTTCCATTTCCCTTTGAGACTTGACGTTTCCTATGCCTTGTATCCTTGAAAGCTTGATGGAAAACTTCACAGAGATGGAGGAGAGACAACGATGTCAAGGCTGAGTGCTTCACAAGAAAGGTTCCAAATATCTTTGAGCTCAGTTTAACGCCTGAGAATTAGAATTAGCCGAACATCGCAAAACATCACACAAATATTCAGATGTACAAGATGTTTCACTTTTTTTTTTTTTTACAAAGCTTACATCAACTTAGTCTGTCTGTCTGTTTGTCTGTCTCTCTGGTAAAAGTTTGAACATATTTTTTTCTACCACTTACCATTCTTGGATCAAGTTGAAACTTTGCACAATTATGCAAAGTACCTGACAAGAATGAATTAATCAAAAGATTAACCATTTAGTTAATTAACTATGGGGAATTAATATTTTGCATTTCAAAATAATGGGAATAAATGCTACTTAATGATAGATGTAGATCATGTAGATATATATATTGATTTAATCCCTTTATTTCGTTTTGTCACGTTTTTTCTCTCACTTTCTATTCTCGAAGGAATAAAAATTTTGGATTAATATTCCTAAATCGAGGACAATACACGAATTGTATAGATGTGATGAATTTAGCAATAAGGAAACAAAAACATAAAAAGTATGGAAATATATTTAAAATCCTATACTATTAAGCGAGCAATTCTTGTATATATATATACGCGTATAGAGATATGAATGAAGGGATGTGTAAAACTAAAAGCAGACCACGGGCTGTAGCACCACTGGATGGATGGCAAAAGCCGGTATGAACTTCTTATTGTCCGACAGTCAGGCTGGGTAGGGCATTTATTTAACCGAGCAAGGCTCGGCCACCTGATACTATTATGTTAACACTTCAAGATGACTCTACATTTATTTTTAAAAATTACAGTAAGTAATGAATACACATATAAATGTACAGTATCCAAAAGTATAGGAAATGTTACTTGGGAATAGGAAAGGGTTATGTATTATACTGTGCTGCGGTCTTATAAGAAAGCAAATAAATGCTGTATAAAAAATATATAGGTATTATTAAAGTATTAGATTCCAACTTCAAGGAAATTCATGTCACGAGTGGACCATGAACGGAAATCTATACCTACAGCCATTTCTGTGTTATACCAAATGTCGTGACTCTTGTCTCCGGCTTTTTTTAGACAGATCAAACGTTTGAGAGACTAAGAGTTGATGTATTGGTAACTTAAAACATGGAAGCTAATTCATTCTCAACTTTCGTGATCATTCTGTGGCAAGAAAATGGAAACTAGAGGTCATGATACTTTGTGACAACTTTAAATTAAAACTATATTTAAACATTTATTTTCAAACTGTTTTAAATCTATGACTGACTGACTAAAATATTTTGATTTAAGATAGGTGAATACGCAAGATACATACATAGAACCCTTCAACTGTCATCACAAGATAAAAATTCAAGACGGGCTTCCAAGAATGCATTAGAAAAAAGAATTTTGAACCTTCAAGTCAGTCGTTTGTGCACTGATTTATTCATTGGCCAGTGAATCTTTGTCTTCTAACTGCTGTACAGAGCGGGATCTTATGATCATTCTAGTTTTTGACTCATGCACAGACCTTGTGATGTTTCTAGTCTTTAACTCCTGAACAGATCTTGTGATCAATCTAGTCTTTGTCAATTCACATATTATATCATAATATACTACAATTACAAAGTAAAATGTCCTCTGATAGTGTTAGCGAAAAGGCCTTGGCAAGGTTTTATCGTAAAGGACATACAGGACATATAGTACAAAGACAAACAGACACAAATATTATTTTGTTTTTCTTGCAATCTAATCATTACATTAAATTCTCAAATAAATATTTCACATGTTACTTTTCAGTGAATCTGGTATTAATAGATATTTACTTTTACATAGTTATTTGTTTTCTTTGGTACAATGCACACATTATAATACACATTTCCTTATAGATACTAAAATTTATTATTACTAGTTGACCGGCGGCATAGCATACGCCGCTATTTACCAGGGCCGGCGACAGCAGTGGGGCCCGCATTTCATAGGACCCGCAATTTTATAGGACCCGCTCTAATTTAAAGTGTAAAAATTATTAAATTAAGCCATTTTATTACTTACAACAGATTCCCCGCGCCATCATGTCGATTTAACATCCCCATAATTATTTGTCTGTTAAGCTATTGCTTTAAAAGAAATCAAACACATTTTTAACAAAATATAGTAATTTATAACGCTGTTAACCATCAAGCTGTAAGGGAAATAAGTCTTTGGCATATGGTTGAACACAATCTTCAATTACAAACACAATAGCACACTACAGACTGAAAAGATAAATTATAATTTTTAAAAAGTCGAAGAACAAAACTCCACTTGTCTCTCTAACCTTGCTAATGCTTTTTTTTTTCCACCACAATTGTTCACAAATACTCGTATTAAATGTCTTTTGCAAGCCAATGGATTTTTTTCTTTTTTGACTATTAAATACATAAATAATTCGAGTTTTAAATATGGTTCTAATTTTTCGCATTATAAAATAAGTAAAGCGAATGCGTTAAAAAAATTATTAATGGAGCTAAAAATAGAAATGACCTCTTTACTTGTTGTTGCATGTTGTTGCACGTTTGACCTCTTACTTTGAGGAATATTATATAGATTATTGTTAATTCATTTCATTAAACTCAATCTAAAAAGATTCGTTAGTATAAAAACAAAAGGAGAATGCTGGTCCACTGTTTAGTGTAATAGTGAATGGGTTCCTTGTAAATCTTTAATCTGTTCCTTCTTACCGTTCGTAAATTCGGTCGGAGAATGAAATGCTTAAGGAAATGGTTTGATAAACTGTGTATCGTGTGGCTACAGATAGCAAGGTAAATTCTGAATGAATTATGTCTTCTTTCCAAACGTTAAAATACGTTGTTGTTTTTTTTAAATCACAGAATCAGGTAACGTCTCATGAAAACGATTAGAAAAAATACCCTGTATATATAAATATTCTTCAGCGTTGTTAACAAGGCGAGTTAAATTGAGTAAGATATATCAAAAGTCTCTCTCGGGAATGTAACATCATTAACTCCTGGAAACAAATAGTTTTTTTTTTTGCTCTTTAGACTTCTCGATGACAAACTGCTAGAAACATCTCATTTATATCAGACTTAACATACTATTACTGTTTTAATTCTGTTCTTTAAAAACACCTAGTAAGCCTCTTTTGTATGTTAATATACTTAATTGTTGACTTGAATATTCTCATTTGGGCGAACTACAGTGCCTTTATACTAATTGCATGTCTTTATGATGTGTGACATGTAAACATACAGAAGAGTGATTTAAAATTTCACAGTTTTAATACACAACAGATAGGTCCGAGTCTCTGTGAATAAAAATTTGTTAACGCTATTAAGTCTTTAATCAAACGGTCAAACTATGTTAGTTATAAATTATCAAATCTTATCTTCTTATCTTATCTTATAAAATACAGACGTTACTTCAAAAAAGAAGATGATTACGTCCTACGCGTCATGCATTCAGTCATGCATATTTACCAGTGACTTAAATTCTGCCAAGTCACTGGTTTTCCTGGCTAGCTCAAATCATTTAAATTACGTCATTTTTTAATTGTCGAGTTCACTTTTCGTACATTTTGGTGCGGTAAATTACTTAAAGTGTACATGTCTAGTTGTAAAAATGTATGCTCAAGTCATAAATGTACTACATCGTTGATTGCTTTTCAGATCCTTCATATAATGGTAAATGCACATAGTGTTCATCATGGATGTGGCTCACACAGTGTCCAGTGACTTACTCAAGTAACAAGTACCTAGCGCAATGCACCCTTACACTTCTGCATTTGAATAACTTTTTAAATTGCAGTACTATGCTGTATGTAGAATGGAATGTTTCTCCAGTTTCTATGGTAACGTGAAAAAATACTCGATGTCTAAAAAACAAACTATAATTTCTCTGCAATTATATAAGGTCAAAACGGGCAATAAAATTATAAACAATGCCTTGGGTTATGAACAATGTGACACTAACCTTAATGGACGCCAAGCAATTAAAGCAATAAGGAAAGGACCACGACTCTGTAACCATAGTAACCTGTCTATCTTGATAATGCTTAATTTCATGGTTGAAAAGAGTACACGTTTTGTTCTTATATTTCAAATTCTTTCATTGTAATAGTCAATCAGTCAATCAATCAGCCAGTAAAGGCTAACAGCCTAAAGTTGACAGTTATTGATTCAGTCGCAATAAGATTATTTTATTATATAAATGGGGCATTCCGTTCTTTTATATGCTCCTACCTCCAAGTTTGATCAATCCAACAAACCAACACGCCACTTGTCATTGACCATTTACTTAGATGACTCTTTTTAAATTATTCATTTATGAATACTATAATAATAAAGCATTTTTAGGATTCACGAGTACAAAAAAAAGACTTTTCCTTCCTGCAGTAAATCAGTGTTTCCCAAACTGTCTTCTGTGAGACCCCAGTGTTCCGCGAGGTCAGAATAGGTGGTCCGGAACTACTGGAATAATTAATTAGTTGGTCAGCAAGTGAATTGATCTATCTAGACCAGTGATGCCCAAAATACGGCCCGCGGGCCACATCCGGCCCGCGAGGTTGTTCCATACGGCCCGCTGAAACGTCGGCACTAAGAGTAGAAATTCCACCTTTTTTTCCCCCAAAAATAATGTTGAAAATGTTACTTTAGGGCCCTATGATGGATCGGCAGCATGACCTTTAACATTTGAAAGTTTATGAATTGGAAGAATTGAAACTACAAGTGGAATTTAGAATCTACCAGGAGAAGTGACCGGATCTTTTTTTGATGATAAGCCAACATATTTGATTTCTAACGAAGAGAGCGTGGCTTTTTTTTTCTAAAACAACATATAAATGACATTATAAAACAAATATTAGGGCATTCTTGGTTTGATGAGCGAATAAAAGATTTGTAAACTTTGCCTAGAAATTGGAGGATCGATGGGAATATTTACAAAAAAAGAAACAAGAAAATGAGTGCTAAGGTTGTTAGCTATAATTTTGCTCACATCTTACGTAGAGAAACGAAGTCACTTTCTGAAGCGTTAAAAAAATTATGTTTCAGATTTACCATTAATTGATGTAAGTACATGTACAGTAAGTAGTAGGTACTAGATCCACAGGTTTCTTTAAAAATTGCTTTAATTCAATTTCTTTTTGTTTTTTTATACCTTTTCTGTCATGTGGCCCGCGACACGAGTGTCGGAAATTAAATTGGCCCGCAGTTTGAATCAGGTTGAGCATCACTGATCTAGACAATAAGTTAAACTGAAATACTTATAAGTATAACGTTTGTGAAACACTTCCCTAAAAGACCAATCTCTCCAATGGAAATATATTATTTTGTTACCCTCGTCTTTAGACAGTGAATAGTAGAGGGAATAGCTTTTTCGAGTCACAAAGCTCAACTGTATAGCGCAAGCGGTTAACTTACTAATACTTTTAAATTTTTTATTGAACTGTTCAGTGAAACGTATCGTGATTCTAAAACTAAACAGCAAAAGATTCAAATCACAACAATAAAAGCGAAGAGTAAAAATTGCCAGATAAAACTACGCGAAGATATTTTAAAGAACAATGGATAAATTGTAAAACATTTATTTTGGATTGTTTGATATAAACCCATCCGCGTGAAGCAATACTTCCTCTCTTTATTTACAAATCCCTACGCCTAATTCAGTCTATATCTTTGGGTGTAACTTGATATGAGTGTCGTGGAAGTCCATCAGATTTAGGTTGTGAAATCCAAACGGGGGACGAGATTTATTTTATTTGTTACAAGGAATCTGTGCAAGTTGTAACACAACGTTTACTGTGTGGAACTCAGTGCTGGGGGGTGAACGTTTGGAGGGGTGGGGGGAGGCGGAGGAGACGCAGATGTTTTAAGCGTTGCGTATAAATCTTCACCACACCTCATTAAAAGATGATTTCCATGGTGATTCGGTCTCCAGAGAAACAGCGCATCAAAATTGAGTCCAGTTGGTCTACTAGACACGTCAGATAACGGTGTCGGTTAGAAGCAGACCGTAATCAAAGTCGGGTTGTGTGTCTGTCTGTGCTTTAGTAGCAGGGTACAGAATGGTGTAGCGCTTTTATTTCTGGAGTCTCTGGGTTACAGTGGCTTGTCAAAGTACTGAGATGG
>JADKLZ010054048.1:0-10404 GCA_021533235.1 Biomphalaria straminea | reverse complement strand
CTTTATGGCGTAGTCCAGCGATCACTTTATGGCGTAGTCCAGCGATCCCTTGATGACGTATTAGTACTACCAAATTCAACAGAACCATTGACATGACATTTAATTATAAGCATAACAACAAATATAACTATAAACATTGACATAACATAGATAAAGAACATTTATGACATGTCGCATATATTTACGCCATCAAAAATCTACAACCCACCTATTTGTTTACCTGTGACATGTCATAAATTATGACACAAGACAAGGGAAACAATTTCTTCATATTTAGAACACAATTGACAACTTAACCAAAATGTGTACGCTGTAAACACAGACTAGTGTGACATCTTTCAATGCTGACATTCGCTTTCAATTACAATCATCACATTTGACTTCATGCACTCGTGTTATGATCCATGTCAATTACGCATCTTCACATTTGATGCTTAAGTTTGCTAGACTAGATCATCTGGAGACCAGACCAAAGTACAAAACATTCAATCATCTGTCACTTGTCAAAGTGCATCACATGGTAAGTGATTATATTAGTTGATAAATATGTGTCCACTCGGCTTCAATGCGAGTGTCTCCAACTATTCCAAAGTCTTCCCCCATCTGCTTGCTGACTGCATCCACATTGTGGCGCCATATATTTTTTAGGCCGTCACCTCTTTTTTTCTCTTGGGGTTTCCAGGTGGGGACTTGTCTTGTAATGTCTGATGCAGGCTTGCAATGGGTGTGGCCTATCTATCGTCAGCGACTTAAATAGATCTCATCAAGGGGCTGTTGCTTTGTTGTTTGTTACAGTTCTTGATTGGCGATCTTGACTCTATGTAGTTGTACTTTGTTCATCGTGGTTCCAGCTTGTCATTGGCTTGCTTTTTTTTTTCTCTGACGCTTCTGTCAGCGCTGTACTTTTGTCCTCTGCAATTTTTGTGCCAGTTTTCACAGCGCCCAGTCAAGATGCTTTATCATGTGCTTTTGTCTCCCAGGTGGTTTGGTCAATGCTGGAGGCCAGGGCCGGTCTTAGGCCACTGCAGCCTATGCGGTCGCAGTGGGCCCCGCGCTTTCATAGGCCCCACGCTTTCATAAGCCCCGCGCTAAGTCTATGTGTAATTGCTAATTTGCAAAATATATATGAACAAATCCAGGAAATCTTCTGAATTTATTAAAATCTTTCATATAATAAAATGTAATAATCGGGTGAATTTTCAGCTTAATCGGAAGTTCCAATACTTTATTTACTTTTATAGTCCTGTTACCTGTTACCTATCCCTTAGTCTGGTGGACCGTTGGGGCACCAAGCAAGACTTGTAGACCCTCTTTCTCCATTCCTCTCTATCCTTTGCCCTGTTTAGAACCTCTTTCAATAGTAGGCCCGTCCATTCTTTTATGTTGTCTTCCCACCACTTTCTCTATGTGCCTCTTCTTCTTTTTCCTGGTACTGTTCCCTGGAGGAAGGTATTTGCGAGTTCCGAAGATCTTTTTATATGGCCATACATTTTAAGCTTGCGTTTCTTCACAGTAGTTAGCAGGTCATCATGGGGTCCGATCGCTGCAGTAATCCTGTATCTAATCTCTTGGTTTGTGATGCGGTCTTTAAATGTGACTCATAGGATCCTTCTATAACATCTCAATTCCATTGCTAGGATCCTCCTCTCTAGCTCTGCAGTCAGCGTCCAAGACTCACAAGCATATAGAAATGTGGCCATGACCAGGGAGCGCATCAATCTGATTTAGGTGCCGAGGGCTAAGCCTTTATCTTTCCATATTAACTATATTTAGAAAGGGCTGCTACTCGGACAAGTAGTTCGGGTTTTGTTCCTTCATCCGAGACAAGGTTTGTAAAGTAAAGTTAATTTTATTGCAATTTTTGTCCTAATACATATTCTTAATTTTCACTTGTTATCCTTATTCCCACACATACTAGGCCCCGCGCAATCAGTTTCGCATTGGGCCCCGCAATCGCTAGGACCGGCCCTGCTGGAGGCTTCCAAACAAGCTTTGGAAATGTCCCTTAAGCGTTTATCCATCCTGTGATCGCTTCCCTTAATTGGCCATACAGAGGTCGTTTATAGATGTGGGGGTCTTCCATTCTGCAGATGTGGCCTGTTACTCTATGTAGTAATGACTTTGTAGTGGTGACTCTATGTGGTAGGGACTCTTTGTTGTGGTGATTCTATTAGGTGGTGACTTTATGCCCTATGTGATTGTGACTGTATGTCCTATGTGATGGTGACTGTATGTCCTATATGATGATAACTTTATGTCCTATGTGATGATGACTCTATGTCCTATGTGAAGATGACTGTCCTATGTGATGATGACTCTATGTCCTATGTGATGGTGCCTCTATGTCCTACGTGATGGTGATTCTATGTCGTATGTGTTGGTGACTCTATGCAGTGGGATTTTGAAATCTTAACATTCTGACAGACATATGGTCTGACAGAGAGGAAGGATACACTATTGGGTTATTCTTACTTTGATATCTAAAACTTAATGAAAATGAAAAAAAACAAAACAATGAAATGCATGGTTAATACATATTATGAGAGGCTAAGCTAAACATAACTAAGGAGAAGCCATGTTTAATAAAGAAAAAAATAATTTTAAAATGTCCTTGTTTTACATGTATGTAGTTCTGTAAGAATCAAACGTTCAGTATCGATCTGCTAAGTTGAACTTAACGCATTGAATGAAATATAAATCTCTCCAAGTCAGGGTGTCGTGTTAAAACGTTGAAATCCTTATCTTAACACTAAGTGGTTCATGTACATTACGATAGACACGACTTGGTCCACCTTTCTGTACCCCACTCTCCCACAATGCAAATGATTGTCACAGAGGATGTCGTTCAAGGTTGGCACCACTTTTGACAAATTTATTTATAATTTTATTTCTTACTTTTTTTTTAGTGAGATTTTTTAAGTGGAGTTGTAAATAGTTGTGTCAGCGGTTTATTTTTTCTTTAATTACAATGGAATAGATTTTTTTTTATGAAACTCATTAAAGAAAAGAAAAGATAAAAGATCTACATGGAAAATTGATGAGTTATCTTTCCAAATAGTGACGCTTTTTGGTTAGATCTTATATGAGTTTTTTTTTTTTTTGTGTTTGGCCAAGGGAGAGGGATTCCACTGTAAAATTGTATAAAATATAGAAATAGTAAAGTAGCTACTAGCAATTTATTTATTCGGAGGTTAGCTATATTTTACTTTATTGCTAAAGCTACTAGTACTTAATTATAATGTTTATGGGAAGTCCTAGGCGGAGTGAATTTGGTGGCCCCCAATGATATTTTAAAAAAAATTATAAAAGGAACAGCGAAAAAATAAAATTACGCAATTTATTGAAAACCTGCCAGTCTATATCTACACCAACAAATAACTGAAATTCATGCATCGCAATTTCTGTGGCAGAGACTAATAAACATAAAGTCATAGAGTGAACTCGCAATTTGTGTAGCAGAGTTAACTCTTTCTCTCCTGACTAACGATACCAACGTTGATTCCATCAGAGTGTGGTAAATAAATACGGAGAGAAAGAGTTAAACTAATAAACATAAAGTCATAGAGTGAACTCGGTAAACAGAGTTTTCTATTATGTTTGAGGTCTGATTTAATTTTCGCTATTTTTTTTTCTATTTTTTTTTGTCCTGGCGAGACCCCCACCAATAGGAAGTCCTTGGCCTGTTATCAGTGTCCATTCTTAACAAATTGTTCAATGTTGCTCATGGCAAGTGAAGGTCAGGGAAAAATCCCAGATGTCCTGTGACTGAATTCGAAAGTCTACTTTAATGTCAAGGTCACGTGATTGACTAGAAGCCAAACAAAAAAAATTGAACTTTGAGACTAAGATTACACTAATTGTCTCAAACAATTACTATTTAACCACCAATCAACCGAATTTCTCTGGTTTTAGTACAGTAGTTCTAAAACTGCATATCTTTAAATCTGTGTTGGAAAACAAAATGTATTACAGCTGTTCTATCATTGCATGTAATGCTAGAAATTAAGTGAAAGTTGTATATGTCAGAAAGTCCACCTAGATCTAGTTAGTCCTAGTATGATTCCAAAAAAGAATCAGTAAGTTTGAAGGTGGTTGCCTGGTCCAAATAAGAACCAGTAAGTTTTAAGGTGGTTGACTGGTCCAAATAAGAACCAGTAAGTTTTAAGGTGGTTGCCTGGTCCAAATAAGAACCAGTAATTTTAAGGTGGTTGCCTGGTCCAAATAAGAACCAGTAAGTTTTAAGGTGGTTGCCTGGTAAAAAAAAACAGTAAGTTTTAAGGTGGTTGCCTGGTCGTATAGTAAGGGTTTTGGACAGTGAGCTCTATGGTCCGAGTTCTATCACTGTCCATTCCCCGTGACTTCCTTCAGATTGTTTAGAATAGGAGGTTATGACCTTTATTTCTGTTGGAATGTCCTTGACATCTAAAACAAAAAAGTAGAAGTAATTAATAACTGAGACTTTCCAACAAAGCTTATATCAACTGACTCTGTCTGTACCATGAGACATAGTGGTCTAGTGTGGCACTTCAAGCCTATATACCACTAGAGTCTGAGATTTATTCAAGACAATTAATGGAGGCCTAGATTGCTTGCTAATTCAAATGTAGGCCTAGATAGTTAGCTAATTTAAATGTAGGCCTAGATGGTTTTCTAATTTAAATGTAGGCCTAGATTTCTTTCTTATTCAAATGTAGGCCTAGATGGTTTTCTAATTTAAATGTAGGCCTAAATTGCTTGCTAATTCAAACGTAGGCCTAGAAGGTTTGCTAATTTAAATGTAGGCCTAGATGGTTTGCTAATTTAAATGTAGGCCTAGATGGTTTGTTAATTCAAATGTAGGCCTAGATTGCTTGCTAATTCAAATGTAGGCCTAGATGGCTTGCTAATTTAAATGTAGGCCTAGATTGCTTGCTAATTTAAATGTAGGCCTAGAATAGATGGTTTGCTAATTTAAATGTAGGCCCAGATGGTTTGCTAATTCAAATGTAGGCCTAGATTGCTTGCTTATTCAAATGTAGGCTTGCTAATTTAAATGTGTACTTTTTTTGTTTTTTTTTGTTCCTCACAAAAAATTCTCTATCTAGATCTCAATAAAAATATGTTCAACTTCTGACCGAGATGACTCAGCCCTGATTTCCCGGCAGCTGTGATTGGCGTGTCCCACTCGCAAAAAATTGTGTCCCAACGTCTTCATTCTCTCAATGTCCATGTAAATTTGTAATTTATTGAGTTCCATTGAGACAGTTACAAGAAAATAATTTGGATACTTTCATTAATTGAACTTATTTAATTACATTTGGTATGCATAATGGCTCCTTCAAGTAATCCAACATTCAAAAATTAGATTCACTAGAACGAAGAAGTATTTATGCATTTACATTATTGGTTTCAATCTGCAAGTAAAAAAAAGAAAATCCATTTGTTTTTAAGACATTGATGAGCAGTGTTCACTAGTCTAGCCTCTTTCTAGAACTTTCTCTTGCCTCGTATTCGTGATGTTTACTAAAGCGTGATAGAAGCACATATTTACATTTATCTTTGTAGAATTGGGTGGAAGAAGTAGAGGGTTACATATTGCAGGGTCAGGTTAAACGCTTTGACTACTACCAATACTTTTGTGACACCAACGTTGTCTATTCGTCTCACTGTTTTACCAAAGTTGAATTGCCAAAGGGAGATAATCTAAAGTTTTCATACCAAGAACTTTTAAATGAGTTACGTCTCATGGAAAAAGATTGGGAAAAAAAAAAAGAAAGAAAGAGGAGATACCATTATTAATTAATAAATTTACACTGTGTGTTTCGGATAGTGTGTAGCTTTTTCTTGTACTCTTTTAAATTAGAGACTTGTCTTAAAAAATGAAAATAATTAGATTTATGTGTATCCGTAAGTTAATCTAGTTTTAAATGTTAAACTGAAGTTATTGGCTGTCTTGGCTTAGTCAGGCAACCCGTTCCATCCTATAATGGCACTAGGGAGGAATTAAATCCTAGCATACGGCATGACTGTTGAAATGTGTCGACTAACAGATTATTAGTAAAAGAATAATTTTTGTTTTGAAAATATATAAGCTATTTTTATTCTAATTATTCTATTTTTCTTTCTTCTAAAATATAGCATTCTTTTAGATATACGTATTTATAATCATACGTGAATTTTCATTAAAGCTTTCAAAAAATTGCAGGGGCCTCCACAAAAATCCTGCCCCGGGGCCTCCACATTCTTAAATCCGGCCCTGACCGGTCTACAATAACATCAATTTGCAGACCTTCAGCCACACATGTTATACTGGTTTACATCAGTTTACATATCAAACAATGTTTGGAACAGACGTGGTATCACCACAAACACTAAGCTAGGGGTCTACCGAGCCGTCATCCTACCTACATTGCTCTATGCCTCAGAAACATGGACAGTATACAGAAGACATGCCAAGAAACTAAATCACTTTCACATGACATGTCTAAGAAAAATACTAAATGTCAAATGGCAGGACAGAATGCCAGATACTGAAATCCTTCAAAGAGCGGGTTTGAAAAGCATCCACACAATCCTGATGCAGTCCCAGCTGCGATGGGCAGGACACGTGTGCAGGATGGAGGACCACCGCATCCCAAAACGTCTCATGTATGGCCAATTAAGAGAAGGCAAGCGCTCGCAAGGTGGTCAAAAAAAGCGCTACAAAGACACCCTCAAAGCTTCTCTAAAGGAGTTCAACATTGACCCAGGCACCTGGGAGACAGAGGCACATGACAGAGTATCATGGCGCCGCGCTGTGAGATCCGGCGCACAGGTTGCTGAGGAAAAAAGAACAACGCTGGCGAAAGAAAAACGCCAGAGAAGGAAAGCAAGGCAAACGACACTAGCTCCAGCTGGAATTACCTGCCCAGAGTGCGGCCGAACATTCCTGGCACGCATAGGTCTCACCAGCCACATGAGGAGTCACAAAACCCCAGTGCAAAGCCCTCAGCCCCCTGGATGACTAAGTGGTCATCATCGAACCACGATGGACGAACTATAAGTCACTGGTTTACATTGACCACAAATTATGAAAGCCTGCAAACACGCCAAAGTTATGAAGAGTTATAGAGAATAAAGACTTTTTAAAAAATGTAGATTATAGTCGTCATTTTTATTGTACATGTGAACAAATTAAAACAGGAGATCAAAATGTACCATACATTTGTTTTATGATAATATTTGTAGCCAATACAAAAATCACAATATTTATTCGTTGTTAACTTTACACATTTTTAATCTACCGCTCATGCACAAAGTAAAGCATAACAAATCAATATTTACTAATAAACAAAGCATTCAACCAACATTAATTCAGATATTTCGATTGAATTACTTAATCAATAATTAATCTGAACTAATGTACTGATGCTATCTTAAAACTTGTACTACTAAGACCTGACGGTTATCAGATGCTAAGCATGACCCTAGATGTTGATGTTATCGTTTATACTTTACTTTTCCTTTGTATATTGCAATTGAAACAATTTAAGTGTAAACTCTGGCAGGCCAAGATTGGATCTTTTAAATTACGACATTAAGATGGAATAACGTCTGAGATTCATATTTGTCAGGAGTCTTAAGATATAAATAAATAGATAAGTCACGGGGATTTTGTTGTTGTTTTTTTTAATTTGATAGCAGGTTTTTCCAGTATGTATATAGAAATAGAACCCTAATAGTTGGGATTTAGATTTACGGATTATAAATATTATTATTGTATTGATTCAAATGTAAGCAGGGCCGACCTTAGGGTACTGCAACCTATGCCGCCGCAGTGGGCCCCGCACCTTCATAGGCTCCGCGCTAGTTGTACATTATTAAATTAAACCATTTTAACTTGGTTTCCGCTGCCTCTTGATTTTCCAGGAGTTCGCGGAAATCTCCTGAAATTATTAAAATATTCTGAAAACTCATAAAAATGTCATGAAAATAGACAAATTGACATTTTGAGGTGTCATTCAATATGGAAAACGCCAATCCTACTCGCAATTAAAAAGAAAATGGCACTGTCAGCTTTCATTTAATAAAAATAATAAGGCGAATTTCAACCGAAGAAAAAGAATTTGCAATACTTAATTTACATTAATAGTCACTGCATATAAATCTCGATCTCTTAAATTTAAAAAAAAACAATCAGAAGCGATATTTTGCTAGTCGATAGTAAATCTAAAAGGCATATCCCATTTTTTATCGGCTTTTTGATAGAACACTACCTTCTATTGTAGATGACTCGTCAAGTTAATTTGAACGTGATTTTGTACTTAGTAATCAGTGGCGTAACTAGGGTGGGGGACGAGGGAGGAGATTTTGAAAATCTCCCGGGCCCCTCACATGAGGGGGCCCCCAAAGATATGTTTTTTTTTACATAAAAAAATTAATGTTATGCAAAATGCAGGGGCCCCCGGACCCCAAACGATGAAAAATTCCTAGCTACGCCCCTGTTAGTAATGTATGAATAAAATGCAAAGATGTATTTATTTTCAATAAAAAAATCTTAATTTTCACTTTTTTTTTCTTTATCCCTATAATCCGTTTCGCATGGAGCCTCGCATCTGTAGGGGCGGCCCTGAATGTAAGTAACTATTTTTTGTGCAATTAACCTATATTTTGTATCATATTATTGGAAAATTGTGTGAATACCAACGTCTAGAAAGTATTATTCAAAGTACTAATGATATTTGTTATTGGAATCCAATTGCAGATTGTCAGCAATTCTTAAAAGTAAAATCAGGAAAGTAAATCGTTTACAAAGCTCAACACATAATGTCCACATTATGGCAAGCCAAGAAGAAATACAACACAGCATACATACATACATACATAATGCATACATACATACATAATGCATACATACATACATGAATGAATACAAACATTTATACATATTTGTTTAAATACATGTAATGATTTCATTTTTTTTTAAAGAGAAATAATAAAAAAACTATTAACATCTTGATACACTTGAGCAGTTGTTCAGGTGCCTTTACCCGCGTACATATAGTTAGGATATCATAATTCATAATGCTCTCTCTTTCTTCCTCTCTTCATTCCGCCCTCTTTCTTTCTCTCCCTCAATCTCTCTCTCTCTCTCTCTTTGTCTCTCCCTCTCTCAGACACACACGTACCGGTACACAAAGCATAATCTCCCTTAAGATTTAAAAACAAAAACACATTGTATAGCATTCAGACCATGTATTTAAACTAAATATATATGCCTGTGACCTTGCTGAGTTCAAAGTACAAATACATGCATAATTATTTGCCTTGCTTCAAATGTTTAGGCCACCAACGTTTATTTTAACTAACTTCATCAATTTAACTAGGTTCAAGTCTCGTTTTGTCTCGTAAAAGTTTAAAGTCTGTTTTTTCATAGGTTTCAATTTTACGACAGTCAATCTTACTTTTTTTTTAAATGTACTTTCCATCCGCTGTTTTTTTTTTTTTTTTTCAAATTGATCCCTCATTATTTATTATTGTTAAGTTTTTTTATGTTGAAGAAAATATACTTCAACCCGAGGGTGGCCATTTGGCAGAGAGCAGGTTTGAGCACTATTATGTCTTTTTTTTTCTCTACCTCACCTTACAAGCTCAATGAGTATTCCTTCCCTAACGACCTCATTTATCTCAATGCACGTGCACTGTCACGTGGACACGAGGAGCTTTAATTAGAAACTAGGTTGTTTTTTTAAAACTCATTGCTCCATTATATGTTGTGTGGACTACACTATATGTTGTTTGTTGGCTACTCTACGTGTCATTGCTCTGCTATATGTTGTTTGTTGGCTACTCTACATATTCCTTTGTACATTGTTATATGTTTACTTTTTACTTTACATATTTAAATAAAGTTTCTTCGGTGTAAAACAACTTTTAGAAATAAAAATATTGATGATAATTTATTTTTTTAGCTTTTGTCTCGGTCATATACTTTTTACATTTAAAGGCAGTTGCTAGATTATAAATGAATGTATATTTATCTCTGTATATGCAATAATGTGTCAATAATTTGTGTATGTTTATGTATCCCCATTATAAACAATATACACACTAAGTGTTTCAATAACAGACAATAAAGTTAGATCTGGTCTTCAAGAAAATATAGACAATATTTGCACATGTTTCACATGACATTAGTGTAATGAATCTGAGGAGTAAAAATAGTATACATTGTCAGTCTTTAAAAAAAAATGATATTGATGAATTCGTGAATTGTTCATGATAGTGGCCCAGTATCTTTTTCTTGGCCATCTAGCTAGCGACCCAGTATCTATTTCTTGGCCATCTAGATAGTGGCCCAGTATCGATTTCTTGACCACCTAGATAGCGACCCAGTATTTATTTCTTGACCATCTAGATAGCGGCCTAGTATCTATTTCTTTATTA
>JADKLZ010053983.1:0-13126 GCA_021533235.1 Biomphalaria straminea | reverse complement strand
ATGGAATAGTTAAAAAAAAAATATATATATATATATATCAGGCCTTTGGTTCTCCATATCCTTTACACTTTAGTGACATGACAAGAACAAAAAAAAAACAGCCACCGATCATGATGACAGAATTCTGATAACTTCCTGTCAGCCGATACCAGTCTCCGAGTGTCGTGTGTTAGTATGAGAGTTTATGATACCTGCAATATGATCCACTGGAGTCTGTTACAGTTTGTATAGGCCATGTGACACCAAGCTCAGGTAAACATTACGTAGACATTTTTTTTTTCTATGTCATACTTTGTAGTTTTAGATCGACTTAATGTCATAGTAAGATATGCTTTTCAGACAATTTTTTTTTTTAAAAAGCTAATAACTCATTCTTTAAGTTCAAACTTTTGCCACAATTAGTCACTGTTTTTATAACACACGAATCAACAACAACAACATTTAATCAATTAGTCGTAAGTAATTAATTTTGTTTTATAAGGAGTCTTTACTAATGACCACAAGGTCTGAAAGGGGAACTTTACTTTTTTAATTTACTAATGTACAAAATTAGGTCGTCGCCTAAACATTGGAAAGTAACAATAGATAGATAGAAATCTTCTTTTTCCATAAGCGCTTGACTAGCTCAGTGGCTAGCTATTCCTTCACCCTTTCTCCGTCTGCTTGTTTTTTTTTCTTTCTTTATACAATTTATTGAATTTAAACTGAGTTGAATGATAGTGTTATTAAACATATTAACTATTGATTTTTTTTCCTCTAAATTTTAGTCAATTCATTTAGCTGCGCATCATAAATATTTATTTCCTTCTAGCTAAACATTGTGCTTGAAAATCATATAAGGTTGTTTTGTTTTGTTTTTAAATCTCAGAAAGACGATATCAAGTAATACCTGAAGCTGAAAGATGACGGGCTCTTTTTACTAGTACCAAAAAAAAAAAAAAAACTTTCCAAGAAAATTGAAGAGGCTTACCATGGCTGGGTGGTAAAGCTTGATTTCCGAAACGGGGTGGGGGAGGGGTTCCGGGTGAAGACTGGTATTATTAATTTCGGGACCAATCGTTATAGAAAGGCATGAACAATGGCTTGCAACGTCACAACCTGTGGGCAGTTTAGACCAATAGCTCGTTGCCAATCAGAAAGGTTTGGGTTTACCTCACTTCGCGTAGGGCGTAATGATCTTCGCTTGTGAAGGAACGTATAAGATTAGTTTACATTTAACTACTGCATTTTACAATAGAGAAAAAGTTTTGGAGTAATATGTTTCGAATTAAACTAACGGACAATAACGAATAAGACTTGTGCCGTCGGGTGGAAATTGGAACTATTAAAAACATGATCTTATCTCCAGGGAATTTTGAATGGAGTCCTTCAAAGTTGAGCCAGAGAGGCGTGGACAAGATACTAGACCCAGAAAACCTCTGCGGAAGACAAAACTTTTTGGAGAAAGGCCTGAGAACCATTGCTCAGTTCATCCAAAATAGAAAAAGATCTAGATAGATAAAACTTCCGATTTAATCAGAACTAATTCTTTAAAAAATCATTAAAGATAAAAAAAAAATAACATCATACTTAATCAATGTATTTTTTTAACACTTATTCATTGCACTGCTTCAGAAGGCGCTGTGGCTGAGCGGTAGAGCGCTTGGTTTCCGAACCGGGGGATCCCGAATTCGAATCCTAGTGAAGACTCGGGTTTTTCATTACGTGATCTCTGGGCGCCTAATGGGAACGTTGTGTAAAAGTCAAGGCGGTTGGTCGTTGTGCTGGTCACATGACACCCTCGTTAACCGTAGGCCACAGAAACAGATGACCCTTTTTTTTTAGTGTATTGTTTTAACAGCACCAAAGCAATGTTTAACCGTAAAAGAAAAAAAAACAGCACAAGTGTCATAATTATGGGGCTTCTAAATATACACAGCTTTATAAGTGCACTGTAAGGGGAAGTGGAAACCATAGTATTTGAAATCAGACAGATAACAGTTCTTGCGTAAAATGTAGATCCAAACTAAAAGTCAAACGAATCATGAAAGTACACAGGACTATTTCACGTTTGAACAGTGCCCTATCATTAAAGGCTTTCTTGTCCTGATAGTAGACAGCCATTGTAGGAATAACATGATTAGATCCCCCCTGTTGTTGGAGAAGGGGAGGGAAAGGGCGCCATTTCAATCAGCGCCTAACATTTCTTTCTAGCTTAATGATATTAGATTCCCCCCCCCCAACACACACACACCAACATCTCCCTCACCAGTGACGTCTACGCGTGACGTCAAGTATGAACTATCTGTCGTGTGCAGACCACTGGAGCGTCAAATCAACACTGTCAGCCCGAAGAGCGTAAGGCAGAACTGTATTTAGCTGAATGTGTTTCTGTAGTACAATGAGGGGCGGGTGGGTGCGCCGTCCTAACCTTCTCTGGCCCTCAGACACAGAAACCAGCAAGACACATACACACAAAGAATCACTTACGCGCAGCCGAGCGTAGAGCCTTACAATTTTAAAGACATTACTTTTTATGTCAAACATTCTTAGACTTAATACCATTACGTCAGCGGACATACAAATCACTTTGCATTGCTCATGTGCCAGCCAACGCCACGCTCTAATTGTCAGGTTAAATCCGCTCTAGTTCAACAGCGCCAAACAATGCCATGGCACTCGCTACATGGCTTGGGAGTTTTTGTCGCAATATTCACCGAGTTGTATTGTCTAAGCCTGAACTCATTCAAAGGAGATCTTTTGAGTTGTGTCCTAGATCTCGATACGAGTGCAAAACATGACGTCGAGGGCTATTTTGAGAAACTTAAACTTAAAATTGCATGTCAAATAGAGAATCTTATCTTTTCAAATACAGACTGAACGGTAAACGCTTGGTTTCTGAACTGGGGTTCCCGGGTTCGAATCCTGGTGAAGACTGGGATTTTTTTTTTTAATTTCGGGATCTTTGGGCGCCTCTGTGTCCGCCCAGCTCTACAACACTAAAATTATTTATTATTATTATTATTATTTCATTTTATTGTCTTAAGAGTATGTATATTATGAATATATTATTATTTTTAGCTTTGACACAAAATAAATAGAAATTAAAAAAAATGTTAAAATTTTGAAAAGTATATTTCAGTTTATCTCAGCTACAGAACTGTGTATCCGAACATTACACCTTCCGAACACTACCCCATCCGAACACTTCACCTTCCGAACACTACCCCATCCGAACACTTCACCTTCCGAACACTACCCCATCCGAACACTATCCCTTCCGAACACTTCACTCTGATAACGAGGACAACGAAGAAGAAAAAGTTAGACTTATACTTGAGAATGACCAGTATTGACAATAACCGCTTTGTCTTCACTTCGGCCACTTGGACGTTGGGTCATCACAAATAATGAGCTGACCCATTGTCCTCCGTTTCTGTTTTCTCTCATCCAGTCCCAGCCGATCTTTTCACATGAACAGAACAATGACATAGCAGAAAGAGGACATTGGTTTTGATGACAGGAAATGATATCAGATGACCAAACGCAATACAGATCTTAAAATGTCATCTCTACCAACAAGATTCGAATGACTAGAAAGAAGTATGTCATTTAATAAAGAGATTCAAATGACAGCACGATTTGTCAAATGTCATGAAAAAAACACGATAAACGTAGATACGGAAGGGAAGTAATCCCCACACACACAGACACACACATCACAACCCGTTTTTTTCCTCTACTTACAAAAGATTTACATTGACAAATTTATAATAATAATAATAATAGGCCCTACGAAATTATTGAAGTGTTAATCTAGTAGTACCAAAAGACAATCCGCTGCCGAGGACAAACGCAGACGACGAAAAGAAAACATAAATCGGCCACCTGCGGACAATGGTTTTGCTTGCTATGAATGTGGCAAAATATGTAGGTCACAGCTGGGGCTGCGAAGCCACGGGGAATACTGTATTCCTCACTAATCTTCGGACTCGAAGACAAGCCTTATATATATATATATACTAATAGCGGATGCTAATTAGAGTCTTACTCTGATTATTCATTGGTTTTGATTGGCTGATTAATGCTCTAATCATCTAATGGTATTAAAAAAGAACGAGAGTTTGTTTGAATTTGTCCTAGCATATGGGATACGGAATGATCCTATCTGTGTGTCAGAGTTGTTTTTTTTATTAGGTTGTATTTTTGTATTTAAGTTACGTGTAGTGTTTTACATTATTATTGCTACTTTACGTTTGAGTCTTCCGCCCTGAGGTGTCTTTAGTGTCTTTGCTTATGGGAATTACACTTTACACTTTGTTGGGTGGCATTTACTTTTAACTGCTTCGAGTGGCATTGCTGATAGGTTCCGTCAATGTCATGGACTGTACGGAAAGACCAACTAAATTACTCATCAACAAAAACTGTTGATAACACTCGGGATCGAGTACGCGCATATCACTGACATATAAAACATAAGAAGAAACCCAAACGTAGAAGCTCGTGAGAAAAATAAAACGCGAGAACACAACGAGGGTGTAGGGGATATGAGGAGGAGGGTTGTGTATCTGGCAGCCCTAGAGGAAAACGTGTCTGATCAATTCAATGTTCGCATCGTGTTGTCCGACTGCTAGGCGCAATGGCAATGACGAAGAATAAATCTATTTTTAAAACACAAGAAGGTCAAGGCCTCATAAACTAAATCATATTTTTCTTGAGACTCTTAGTAACTAGTTTGAGTACAACATTTACTGACGGATTAGTTTAATTAGTGACTGAAACTCAGCAGCGATATTCAGCAATTATTTTGACATTTCAAGCAGAAATCAGAAATCGTTAGGTCAGTGTTCCCAACAAATTTTTCTTTATCGGAACACTTCGCACCGTCTTTTTGCTTATTTTTTTTTTTAGGGAAATTAATTCACGAGTTTGGACTACTAGTTAATTAATCCAGTAGTTTGTGGAAAACCTATTCAGTTTAATTAATAATGTGATAGCCGATTGTAACAAACACACACACAAACACAAATAAAAAAAATTCGCAACTTTTCTGTGAGGCGCTAACAATGTGACAAGAATATCACGCCAACTACCTTCAGGCATATCCCTCAAACTCTTTTATAGTACACTACATTACGTGTAACGGTGTAAGCAAATAGATCTGTATTTCTTTGATCAATAGATTTGAATTCAAATGTTGTTGAAGACTCGCAAGTGGGGATTCATTTCCTCCAAGTTTAAAAACAAACCCTGTTATTTTAAGTCACAGATTAAATCAAACGAGAACGCACGAGTTTCGCCGTGCAATTCGTCCCTAAGTGCGCTTGTTCTAAACTTTTGGGGTTGGAGTGTGTCAGTGTTACCGGAAGTAGGGACTCTCTGGGAGAACACTGACTGATTGCAAAACAAAACCGATACCGAACACACAAACTAACGCAGGCGCGCGCACACACACACACGCGCGCGCGCGCTTATGCAATGTTCAGGCGCCTGAGATGACCACCTGTCTGGGCGAACCATGGACTTTACACAGCTATAAAACTTTTTTTTGGGGGGGAAAGGGGGGGGGGGGGCAAATAAATACGCGATCGATCTTCTATTTCCTTCATCCACCGCCTCCGAGATCCCCTTCCCTAAAGCATTTTTTTTAAACACCCCCCCCCCCCCGTGCAATTATAGATTTTGGAGGAGGAAGCGATAGAGCTTGGGGAGGGAGGGGGTGGCGGGGAACATTGGGAAAGAGGAGAAGAGGAAAGAAAAAAAAAGAGGGATGTAGTTCTCTCGCGTGCAGACACGAAGAGAGATGGAGAGAAAGTGCGACACGAGGAAATACATCGTAAAAACAAAAAAACAAAACAAAAAAAAACATCACACAGAGAAGACGCGACAATAAATCTGTCGGGGCCATCAGAAAGCTCTTTTCATAAAACCCTGCCGCCTGTTTAATATGGCTGACTGAGGGGGAGATATGTGACGGGAGGAGAGGGAGTGAAAAAGGAGGGGGGTTATGAGTTGTCTGGGATATATATATATATATTTTTTTTTTTAGTCTTCTTCATCCAAGAGATTGAGGATCTCCTAGCGAGACCGGCGCGAATACAAAACATAATGATGGACAGAGATGAATGGTTAGACAATAGCTACTGACACTGACCCCCCCCCCCACACACACACCCAAAGACGTTTGTTTTTTTTACTTTCCCCCCCCCCACCCCAAAGAATAAATAAAAAAAAAAGTAATAAACTCAACTGTGCTTAATAAAGAACTCACCATCTCAAACTGAAATAAAAAGTAGCACTTTTTTATCCAAGAAGTGGAAGAGTAGAAACGGTTGCGTTTTGTTTTTTTCTTGAAGGTTAACTCACTAAACTATAGATAAAGTCTAAAAATGTTTTCACTGAACGATATAATTACTTCAAGTACCTGTATTTTTTTAAAAACGTTTTATCTTTAAATTGAAAGAAAGAGAGAGAGAGAGAGAGAGGGGGGGGAAGAGAGGGAGAGAGAGAGGAGAGAGAGAGAGAGAGAGAGAGGAGAGAGAGAGGAGAGAGAGATGAGAGAGAGAAAGAGAAACATTAGAACCACTTCACTTTCTTGTGATGTCAATCTAATAATGTTCAAACATCGGGCAGAGCGTTGATACTCTTCACGATGTTTACTCCCCCCTATGACGTCATTTATTGACGTTAACTACGACCCCAATACAACCGTGTTCTCTTGTTTGTTTTTCTGTGTTTTTCTCGCGGTTTATTCTATGTTTATACCCCTTCATTTAAATATCACATGCACTTTTAAGCTGCTAGCCACGTGACCGCCCTCTCTCTCTCTATCTCTGTCTTTGATGTCAAATGCTGTAAATAAGAGAATAGAGATAAGAGGTATGGGGAGAAGAGAGGAGAAATAATGGAAAAAAAAAGAGAGAAAAGGGGGGGGGGTAGATGAAATAATGGTGGAAACAAAAGGAGGAAGAGAGTGGAAAAAGATTACGCCCTCTGTTTAAAGAAGTCATGTTTGACTTTCTATTTTTACTAACAGGATATTTCAATGCATGCTATTATCTATTTATACGTACTTATAGCTTGCTATAACTCTTCATGTGAAAAGTTTCTATTACGATACTACATAAATTACGCTCTTATAAATAAGGTCTAAAAACTTTCCTATTACCTTTAAGTTTATTAATATAACATTATGGTTGAGTACTTGTTAATTTTATCCTTACATCTTTAGTTCTAGTTTCAATCTTGTGGAATTTGTTTATGTGTGTTATTAAGTTATTGCAATACCTCTATTCAAGTCAGAACTTCGTGGAAGTGGGTTGGGCGCAACCTGGACGATGATCTCAAAATGGTCTCTTTTTGTTTGTTTTCTAGAAATTTAACAGTTGACCAAGAAATCATGGAAAGAGAACAAGTAATCTACTCTGTAATCACCCGTCACTACATAGCAGGCCATTGTGGGCCCAATAAGAAACCGATTTCACGGGCCCAGTTTGGGTAAGGATACGGATAATAAGTGAAAATTAGAGTTTGTATTAGAAAATTTATTCGTCTTTGCATTTTATTCATTCTTACTACGCACAGAATTACTACACGAGCCTTGCGTGTAGCGAAGTCTACAGTATAAGACTTCTGTTTCCAAAATAGATAACGCTCAATAGCAAGAATGACCTCGGGTAATTCTTCATTAGTTTGAGGCGCAAGAAGCTTCTTGTATTAGATTCCACAATTATTATTATTGCATAATACCGTTTTTTTTATCGGGCGTAGGATTGGTATTTTCCATATTGAATGACACCCCAAAATGACAATTTTTGTCTACATATTTCAGGAAATTTGTACAAGTTTTCTAAAGATTTTATTTTATTTAATTTCCGAATATTTCCATGACTTTTTCGTATATTTTGCAACTTCAGGAGATTTCTAGGAGTTCCTGGTAAATCGACAGAAGGCAGTTATAAAATGGTTTAATTTAATAATCTATACACCTTGAATTAGCGCGAGTCCTATGAAAGTGCGGGGCCCAATGAGGTCGCATAGTTTGCAGAGGCCTAAGGCCGGCCCTGGAAAATAGCGGCGTATGCTACACCGCCGGTCGACTAGTTATGTATACAATAAATAAACCCATTAAATAGTGTCATGTTTGTGTTTTTCTAGTCACAATTCTGCGTACTCACTTATCTCTGTTGTCCACCTCTAAAGGTCAGTGTCTGAACTACTGATTATGATTAGCTGACATTTGTTTGTTTTCTATTTAAGTCAAGGTGAATAGCTCCAGGTAGACTGTCCACCTGTTTCAACAAACATTTATATCCATGAAGGTAGAAATGGTATTTGAGTTGCTGACTGGCTTACAGAAAAAAATGTCTGACATTTTTAGATTTTTTTTTTATTTAAAAAACTACACGGTTAATTTATAGGTCATGGTATGGTCAATGTTTGCAAGCTCAAAACTAACGCCCCCCCCCTCTTTTTTTTTTGTTTATGTACAGTCATTGGATAAAGCTCCAGAAATCTTGTCCAACTAGACCATGGTAGGCGTATTCTTCTGTTCATTTGGAATTTTCAATTATTTTTGTCTTTTAAAACTATTAGGTTGGAGTTCATGATATGGTCCATTCGAGCAATTAACCCATTTTCTAATCGACTCAATATCCCCCCTCCCCTCGCCCCTGATAACGTGCATTCGGATTCTAGCTCCAGAAATCTAGAGCAGACTAAATAAAAAGATTGTTTTAGAAACTTTTTTTTTCCCTCGATTTAAATGATTTGAAAATATGCGTAAGCTCATTAACCGAAATTAAAACAAATCGGGGTTAGTCTGAGCGTTTACTACGAAAATTAGCCTCGACTGTGAAATTCAAAATCAAAACGTAGAGTAACCAGGTAATGTGAGCGTCCGTTGTACATGTTCTAAATAAACATGATTAGATTTTGTTTTTGTTTCGCCTTTCGTTCAAAACCTACGCTTACCAGATATACAAGCGTACGGCACACACATACGATACCTTCTCCATACACTCACAACTTCCCTTCACAAAACTCTCTCACACACGCACACACACCCTCTCACGTCAATGTTGATTGATTAACTTTTCTCTCTCTCCTGCCAACATCTTCAAGCCTTTAATCAATTCCGCCGCCTCCCATCTACCCTTCACCCTCTTCAGTCTTGCCAATTAGCCCCTCCCACCCCACACTTTCTCACCCCCTTCCTCCTGTTCTCGTCTTCGATTACGCTTGAGCCTGTCCCCCCCCCCCCCCAGTAAATGAAAGAAGAACCAGACTCCCGAGATCAAAACGAAGAAGCTCGACTCATCCTAAGACATCCTTCTATCAAGCAAGCTCTTCCTACTTCCGTCCCTAGATTAGGAAATTCTTTTTTTTTTTGTTTCTTCCCGCAGAAGAATTGATTAGGGATAACCCACTTTTTTCAGCAGATCACATTAACAAGCTGTTTTCTATTATTTAAAAAAAAAAATCAATATGTTATTATAACTTTACTTTCGCTGGAAATATTTATTTTAGAACTTTTTTGGTCTGCTGAAGAGATGACCCGTGGGTCAGTTCTGTTTCTAGGAGAACGCTTAACGTGAGATTCATTGGTCAGGACTACGACCAAACGCCGCCAATTCCAACGTTTTTCAGGTACGCATCAGGATAGTCCTAAAAAGTACTCAAAAGGATTCGAACTCCAAACTCCTCAGTTATATATTGTACTTACTTTTTTTTTTGGTTAGTTTCCAACTTACTTGGAACTTTCCTTCATCTAGGAACAATTAGGACGCACGGTGGTTAAATAAGAGGTTGGCTTCCAAATCTTGGGTTCAAATCCTGGTGAAGACTGGTATTTTTAATTTAGTGATCTTCGGGGGGGGGGGGGGCTCTTAGTCCACCCAGCTCTAATGGGTACCTGACATTAGTTGGGGAAAAGTAAAGGCGGTTGGTCTTTGTGCTGGCCACATGACATCCTCGTTAACCGTAAGACACAATCAGATGACCTTTATATCACCTGTCCTACAGATTTGAAAGGGAAATTAACTTCATACATCTAAATAAGTCAAAGATATGGCAAAGTAGTAGAGCGCTTGGCTTCTAATGTCACAGTTCGGCGACCATACGCAGGTCGATTTTGTCCGGGACGGGGGCAATGTTGTAACTCTGTTTCCGCACCACAATAATGGTGCGAATCTGTGAACTATTAAACACTGTTATGACAATAGTTAGAAAACAGGAAGAGAGACTTCATGAAAAGATGGTTGTTGATATCGGCCTTGTTTTGTGATTTATTTTGATTAAACTTGTATTATTATTGTTTTTCCTCGCCGTTGAGTTGATTAATATAAAATATTACATTGGTACAAGTTTTCAAACGCTCATAAATCCTAATCAACAAATTGTAGTGCATTCCTTTGTAAATTCTTTTGCAATACGGTCTACTTATTCACTTACACAGGAAAACGCTTAGGTTGGCGGTAACTGAGAAATCAGCTGTTGAATTAGGACCCCAGCTTGGTTAGCAACAACAGTTTCATAGGACAACCAAAATACAGGGTGAAACAATCTCCAGACTTTTGTTAACAGATGCCGACGCCGGATATTAGGAATAAGGTGGCCAGAAAAGATAACCGTCAATTTGTGGGAGAGAGCTTAGACAAAAGCCCAAGTTATCAAGAAGCGAAAGTGGATCTGGGGTGTGCACATCCTGCGAAAACCAACTACCGATGACCCAAGAAAGCTGGTCAGTCATCTGTGAAGCTGATGATACTGGAATGACATGGATGCAGATGAAGAAAGCTGCTCAGAACCGAGTTCGGTGGAGAGGTGTGGTTGCGGCCGAATGCTATCACGGGAGTGAAGAGGATTGTCAGACTTATATAATTCACAAGGTTAAAATTACAATTTTTTTTAAAATTCATATAACCATAAAATAACTTAAATAAAAAAAAATACGATTTTATTTGCAAATGGCTTTTTACTTATTTGAAATACTCGAGAAAATGCCAGATGAAAAATTATCTTGTTTCGATATGAAATCTCTACATCATAAATTTTCAAGCTTTAAAAAAAATCTACATAACCGTTTATGCCTCTTTTATTACGAGCTTGGTAAACATACAAATCTCTTTTTAATGGCTTCCTTTGAGGAACTGACCCAATTCTGTCGCGTATGCTTTTTTTTTCCCCCTCTTCCTAAGAATGAGAAGAGTTCTTAAAAAAAACTGTACCCAGGAGAAAATAAACAGAAACAAACATTGCTTTAAACTCCAACTCCAACGAACTGAAAACATACAAGCTAGTTCAAATCAAATACTCCACATCTGCACTGAACTACGAAAAATTAACAATACAATTTTTTTTTTTTTTAAATTACCATTTCTTTCTATAAGGTTAGAATAAAAAGGTTATGTAAAATAATGTTTAGACCAGATGAGTAGTGCAAATGAAACTCCAAGAGTGAAGATCATTGTCCGTCTATTAGGATTCCTAATTACCATATATCTGAAGAGCCCTTGTAAAGGCATGTCCGTGTACAATGTTGGCCGAAATAGGGGGAAAAAACTGACCACAGTCGACAGGCAATCCTCTCCATCAGACCAAAACAATAGCGTATATGTGTATAAGGTCATAGTTAAAAGAACGATGCAGTAATAACATAGACCTAGCTGTGACCTACAAATTTTGCCACATCCAACGCGGACATACCCGTTGCCTAGCTGTGACCGATTTCAGTTCTCTTCACCTGTCTGAAACAGTGGCTTTCCTTATGAATCTCAGAGGTACATCAGCGGCCTCTGTAAGTGATCCACACCTGTATCTCTCCTGGTCATTCGCTTCCAGGTGGTCTAATCTATGCCAGTTCACACTTTGCGCCACTGGAAGGTATTCCTTAGGTTATGGCGAGAGATAAATGAGCCAAGAATAAATTTAACGCGCCGTAGGAGCACACAGTGCGAGATGTTCACGATCAATAAAACAATGTCAAGGACACTCAATTTAAATTCAATGCTACCAACTAAAAAACGAAAGATCTTATAAAATTTGAGTCTACAGTGCTAAACAGTGCTGACAAAAAAAATCATAGAACTCTCAACAAACATGGCTTATGTACAGTTTTTTTATAGACCTCATTCATCAATCGTAAACAAACAACACTTAGCCACGTGGAGCTCTATCTCCTCTATATAATTTACAATCTAATTTTTAATACACGATGGCTGTCACGTGACAGTTTTTTTTCGTTGTTTTATCAATATGATCACATGACTAAATGTTGTTTGTTTACGATTGGTGAATGAAGTCCATTCTGTACGCCGGAGACACCAAAAAGATTGCTATTTCTGGATTTGCCTCTCCATGTATGAACATCTTCAAAAAGTGCAAGACAGCAGTTCTCAGTAAAAACACATTTCATTGGTTAAAAAAACAACAACACGTAGTGAACGCTGACAATAGAATATTGTAGTGAGATAATAACAAATTGTTAAGATATACTGAATCGCCTATCTTCCGCCGCCCAATCCCGAATTCATGAATCTGCTAGCAGGGCAAGAATTTACTCTTAGGCAACACAAGCTATATCTTAGGGCTTTTCAAGAAATATTTAACACTGACATGTAGTACCAGGACTTGTAAATGGATCTTAAAAGGTCCCCATATCTCAAATGGTAAAGGATTTTTTTTTTCAAGTCTAAACACGACACTAGATGTCAGGCTGCAGCAGCAGATAAACGGATGCCAGAGTACTGCTAGTTTGAGAAGCACTGAAGAAGCTGATATTCCGAAACATAGGTTCTGCTTACACTTGACATATATTAATTAAGGCAGCGCTAAGGACCAACCTTTTTAAAATTTCCTGCTGGGCTTAGTTGTCGAATCGAAGTGTCCATGGTCCACTGCCGTTCATTCCTTCGCTATATTTAATTCACCATTCTCGCTCATAAAAATGTATGTTCCTAGTGCTACCTGGACTGCTACCTTTGTGTAGGTGGTATGTCACAAAATTAACGAGGGCGTCACGTGACCAGCACAATGATCAATCGTCTTTACTGGTCGTAACTAACAGAGTAACTTTGGTTGACTGTTCACGAGGATGTCATGGGTCCAGGTAAGTGACCTAATGTCTTTACTGACCTCTTCCCCCCCC
>JADKLZ010053982.1:0-13128 GCA_021533235.1 Biomphalaria straminea | reverse complement strand
ATGGAATAGTTAAAAAAAAAATATATATATATATATATCAGGCCTTTGGTTCTCCATATCCTTTACACTTTAGTGACATGACAAGAACAAAAAAAAAACAGCCACCGATCATGATGACAGAATTCTGATAACTTCCTGTCAGCCGATACCAGTCTCCGAGTGTCGTGTGTTAGTATGAGAGTTTATGATACCTGCAATATGATCCACTGGAGTCTGTTACAGTTTGTATAGGCCATGTGACACCAAGCTCAGGTAAACATTACGTAGACATTTTTTTTTTCTATGTCATACTTTGTAGTTTTAGATCGACTTAATGTCATAGTAAGATATGCTTTTCAGACAATTTTTTTTTTTAAAAAGCTAATAACTCATTCTTTAAGTTCAAACTTTTGCCACAATTAGTCACTGTTTTTATAACACACGAATCAACAACAACAACATTTAATCAATTAGTCGTAAGTAATTAATTTTGTTTTATAAGGAGTCTTTACTAATGACCACAAGGTCTGAAAGGGGAACTTTACTTTTTTAATTTACTAATGTACAAAATTAGGTCGTCGCCTAAACATTGGAAAGTAACAATAGATAGATAGAAATCTTCTTTTTCCATAAGCGCTTGACTAGCTCAGTGGCTAGCTATTCCTTCACCCTTTCTCCGTCTGCTTGTTTTTTTTTCTTTCTTTATACAATTTATTGAATTTAAACTGAGTTGAATGATAGTGTTATTAAACATATTAACTATTGATTTTTTTTCCTCTAAATTTTAGTCAATTCATTTAGCTGCGCATCATAAATATTTATTTCCTTCTAGCTAAACATTGTGCTTGAAAATCATATAAGGTTGTTTTGTTTTGTTTTTAAATCTCAGAAAGACGATATCAAGTAATACCTGAAGCTGAAAGATGACGGGCTCTTTTTACTAGTACCAAAAAAAAAAAAAAAAACTTTCCAAGAAAATTGAAGAGGCTTACCATGGCTGGGTGGTAAAGCTTGATTTCCGAAACGGGGTGGGGGAGGGGTTCCGGGTGAAGACTGGTATTATTAATTTCGGGACCAATCGTTATAGAAAGGCATGAACAATGGCTTGCAACGTCACAACCTGTGGGCAGTTTAGACCAATAGCTCGTTGCCAATCAGAAAGGTTTGGGTTTACCTCACTTCGCGTAGGGCGTAATGATCTTCGCTTGTGAAGGAACGTATAAGATTAGTTTACATTTAACTACTGCATTTTACAATAGAGAAAAAGTTTTGGAGTAATATGTTTCGAATTAAACTAACGGACAATAACGAATAAGACTTGTGCCGTCGGGTGGAAATTGGAACTATTAAAAACATGATCTTATCTCCAGGGAATTTTGAATGGAGTCCTTCAAAGTTGAGCCAGAGAGGCGTGGACAAGATACTAGACCCAGAAAACCTCTGCGGAAGACAAAACTTTTTGGAGAAAGGCCTGAGAACCATTGCTCAGTTCATCCAAAATAGAAAAAGATCTAGATAGATAAAACTTCCGATTTAATCAGAACTAATTCTTTAAAAAATCATTAAAGATAAAAAAAAAATAACATCATACTTAATCAATGTATTTTTTTAACACTTATTCATTGCACTGCTTCAGAAGGCGCTGTGGCTGAGCGGTAGAGCGCTTGGTTTCCGAACCGGGGGATCCCGAATTCGAATCCTAGTGAAGACTCGGGTTTTTCATTACGTGATCTCTGGGCGCCTAATGGGAACGTTGTGTAAAAGTCAAGGCGGTTGGTCGTTGTGCTGGTCACATGACACCCTCGTTAACCGTAGGCCACAGAAACAGATGACCCTTTTTTTTTAGTGTATTGTTTTAACAGCACCAAAGCAATGTTTAACCGTAAAAGAAAAAAAAAACAGCACAAGTGTCATAATTATGGGGCTTCTAAATATACACAGCTTTATAAGTGCACTGTAAGGGGAAGTGGAAACCATAGTATTTGAAATCAGACAGATAACAGTTCTTGCGTAAAATGTAGATCCAAACTAAAAGTCAAACGAATCATGAAAGTACACAGGACTATTTCACGTTTGAACAGTGCCCTATCATTAAAGGCTTTCTTGTCCTGATAGTAGACAGCCATTGTAGGAATAACATGATTAGATCCCCCCTGTTGTTGGAGAAGGGGAGGGAAAGGGCGCCATTTCAATCAGCGCCTAACATTTCTTTCTAGCTTAATGATATTAGATTCCCCCCCCCCAACACACACACACCAACATCTCCCTCACCAGTGACGTCTACGCGTGACGTCAAGTATGAACTATCTGTCGTGTGCAGACCACTGGAGCGTCAAATCAACACTGTCAGCCCGAAGAGCGTAAGGCAGAACTGTATTTAGCTGAATGTGTTTCTGTAGTACAATGAGGGGCGGGTGGGTGCGCCGTCCTAACCTTCTCTGGCCCTCAGACACAGAAACCAGCAAGACACATACACACAAAGAATCACTTACGCGCAGCCGAGCGTAGAGCCTTACAATTTTAAAGACATTACTTTTTATGTCAAACATTCTTAGACTTAATACCATTACGTCAGCGGACATACAAATCACTTTGCATTGCTCATGTGCCAGCCAACGCCACGCTCTAATTGTCAGGTTAAATCCGCTCTAGTTCAACAGCGCCAAACAATGCCATGGCACTCGCTACATGGCTTGGGAGTTTTTGTCGCAATATTCACCGAGTTGTATTGTCTAAGCCTGAACTCATTCAAAGGAGATCTTTTGAGTTGTGTCCTAGATCTCGATACGAGTGCAAAACATGACGTCGAGGGCTATTTTGAGAAACTTAAACTTAAAATTGCATGTCAAATAGAGAATCTTATCTTTTCAAATACAGACTGAACGGTAAACGCTTGGTTTCTGAACTGGGGTTCCCGGGTTCGAATCCTGGTGAAGACTGGGATTTTTTTTTTTAATTTCGGGATCTTTGGGCGCCTCTGTGTCCGCCCAGCTCTACAACACTAAAATTATTTATTATTATTATTATTATTTCATTTTATTGTCTTAAGAGTATGTATATTATGAATATATTATTATTTTTAGCTTTGACACAAAATAAATAGAAATTAAAAAAAATGTTAAAATTTTGAAAAGTATATTTCAGTTTATCTCAGCTACAGAACTGTGTATCCGAACATTACACCTTCCGAACACTACCCCATCCGAACACTTCACCTTCCGAACACTACCCCATCCGAACACTTCACCTTCCGAACACTACCCCATCCGAACACTATCCCTTCCGAACACTTCACTCTGATAACGAGGACAACGAAGAAGAAAAAGTTAGACTTATACTTGAGAATGACCAGTATTGACAATAACCGCTTTGTCTTCACTTCGGCCACTTGGACGTTGGGTCATCACAAATAATGAGCTGACCCATTGTCCTCCGTTTCTGTTTTCTCTCATCCAGTCCCAGCCGATCTTTTCACATGAACAGAACAATGACATAGCAGAAAGAGGACATTGGTTTTGATGACAGGAAATGATATCAGATGACCAAACGCAATACAGATCTTAAAATGTCATCTCTACCAACAAGATTCGAATGACTAGAAAGAAGTATGTCATTTAATAAAGAGATTCAAATGACAGCACGATTTGTCAAATGTCATGAAAAAAAACACGATAAACGTAGATACGGAAGGGAAGTAATCCCCACACACACAGACACACACATCACAACCCGTTTTTTTCCTCTACTTACAAAAGATTTACATTGACAAATTTATAATAATAATAATAATAGGCCCTACGAAATTATTGAAGTGTTAATCTAGTAGTACCAAAAGACAATCCGCTGCCGAGGACAAACGCAGACGACGAAAAGAAAACATAAATCGGCCACCTGCGGACAATGGTTTTGCTTGCTATGAATGTGGCAAAATATGTAGGTCACAGCTGGGGCTGCGAAGCCACGGGGAATACTGTATTCCTCACTAATCTTCGGACTCGAAGACAAGCCTTATATATATATATATACTAATAGCGGATGCTAATTAGAGTCTTACTCTGATTATTCATTGGTTTTGATTGGCTGATTAATGCTCTAATCATCTAATGGTATTAAAAAAGAACGAGAGTTTGTTTGAATTTGTCCTAGCATATGGGATACGGAATGATCCTATCTGTGTGTCAGAGTTGTTTTTTTTATTAGGTTGTATTTTTGTATTTAAGTTACGTGTAGTGTTTTACATTATTATTGCTACTTTACGTTTGAGTCTTCCGCCCTGAGGTGTCTTTAGTGTCTTTGCTTATGGGAATTACACTTTACACTTTGTTGGGTGGCATTTACTTTTAACTGCTTCGAGTGGCATTGCTGATAGGTTCCGTCAATGTCATGGACTGTACGGAAAGACCAACTAAATTACTCATCAACAAAAACTGTTGATAACACTCGGGATCGAGTACGCGCATATCACTGACATATAAAACATAAGAAGAAACCCAAACGTAGAAGCTCGTGAGAAAAATAAAACGCGAGAACACAACGAGGGTGTAGGGGATATGAGGAGGAGGGTTGTGTATCTGGCAGCCCTAGAGGAAAACGTGTCTGATCAATTCAATGTTCGCATCGTGTTGTCCGACTGCTAGGCGCAATGGCAATGACGAAGAATAAATCTATTTTTAAAACACAAGAAGGTCAAGGCCTCATAAACTAAATCATATTTTTCTTGAGACTCTTAGTAACTAGTTTGAGTACAACATTTACTGACGGATTAGTTTAATTAGTGACTGAAACTCAGCAGCGATATTCAGCAATTATTTTGACATTTCAAGCAGAAATCAGAAATCGTTAGGTCAGTGTTCCCAACAAATTTTTCTTTATCGGAACACTTCGCACCGTCTTTTTGCTTATTTTTTTTTTTAGGGAAATTAATTCACGAGTTTGGACTACTAGTTAATTAATCCAGTAGTTTGTGGAAAACCTATTCAGTTTAATTAATAATGTGATAGCCGATTGTAACAAACACACACACAAACACAAATAAAAAAAATTCGCAACTTTTCTGTGAGGCGCTAACAATGTGACAAGAATATCACGCCAACTACCTTCAGGCATATCCCTCAAACTCTTTTATAGTACACTACATTACGTGTAACGGTGTAAGCAAATAGATCTGTATTTCTTTGATCAATAGATTTGAATTCAAATGTTGTTGAAGACTCGCAAGTGGGGATTCATTTCCTCCAAGTTTAAAAACAAACCCTGTTATTTTAAGTCACAGATTAAATCAAACGAGAACGCACGAGTTTCGCCGTGCAATTCGTCCCTAAGTGCGCTTGTTCTAAACTTTTGGGGTTGGAGTGTGTCAGTGTTACCGGAAGTAGGGACTCTCTGGGAGAACACTGACTGATTGCAAAACAAAACCGATACCGAACACACAAACTAACGCAGGCGCGCGCACACACACACACGCGCGCGCGCGCTTATGCAATGTTCAGGCGCCTGAGATGACCACCTGTCTGGGCGAACCATGGACTTTACACAGCTATAAAACTTTTTTTTGGGGGGGAAAGGGGGGGGGGGGGCAAATAAATACGCGATCGATCTTCTATTTCCTTCATCCACCGCCTCCGAGATCCCCTTCCCTAAAGCATTTTTTTTAAACACCCCCCCCCCCCCCAGCCTCTATAGATTTTGGAGGAGGAAGCGATAGAGCTTGGGGAGGGAGGGGGTGGCGGGGAACATTGGGAAAGAGGAGAAGAGGAAAGAAAAAAAAAGAGGGATGTAGTTCTCTCGCGTGCAGACACGAAGAGAGATGGAGAGAAAGTGCGACACGAGGAAATACATCGTAAAAACAAAAAAACAAAACAAAAAAAAACATCACACAGAGAAGACGCGACAATAAATCTGTCGGGGCCATCAGAAAGCTCTTTTCATAAAACCCTGCCGCCTGTTTAATATGGCTGACTGAGGGGGAGATATGTGACGGGAGGAGAGGGAGTGAAAAAGGAGGGGGGTTATGAGTTGTCTGGGATATATATATATATTTTTTTTTTTAGTCTTCTTCATCCAAGAGATTGAGGATCTCCTAGCGAGACCGGCGCGAATACAAAACATAATGATGGACAGAGATGAATGGTTAGACAATAGCTACTGACACTGACCCCCCCCCCCACACACACACCCAAAGACGTTTGTTTTTTTTACTTTCCCCCCCCCCACCCCAAAGAATAAATAAAAAAAAAAGTAATAAACTCAACTGTGCTTAATAAAGAACTCACCATCTCAAACTGAAATAAAAAGTAGCACTTTTTTATCCAAGAAGTGGAAGAGTAGAAACGGTTGCGTTTTGTTTTTTTCTTGAAGGTTAACTCACTAAACTATAGATAAAGTCTAAAAATGTTTTCACTGAACGATATAATTACTTCAAGTACCTGTATTTTTTTAAAAACGTTTTATCTTTAAATTGAAAGAAAGAGAGAGAGAGAGAGAGAGGGGGGGGAAGAGAGGGAGAGAGAGAGGAGAGAGAGAGAGAGAGAGAGAGGAGAGAGAGAGGAGAGAGAGATGAGAGAGAGAAAGAGAAACATTAGAACCACTTCACTTTCTTGTGATGTCAATCTAATAATGTTCAAACATCGGGCAGAGCGTTGATACTCTTCACGATGTTTACTCCCCCCTATGACGTCATTTATTGACGTTAACTACGACCCCAATACAACCGTGTTCTCTTGTTTGTTTTTCTGTGTTTTTCTCGCGGTTTATTCTATGTTTATACCCCTTCATTTAAATATCACATGCACTTTTAAGCTGCTAGCCACGTGACCGCCCTCTCTCTCTCTATCTCTGTCTTTGATGTCAAATGCTGTAAATAAGAGAATAGAGATAAGAGGTATGGGGAGAAGAGAGGAGAAATAATGGAAAAAAAAAGAGAGAAAAGGGGGGGGGGTAGATGAAATAATGGTGGAAACAAAAGGAGGAAGAGAGTGGAAAAAGATTACGCCCTCTGTTTAAAGAAGTCATGTTTGACTTTCTATTTTTACTAACAGGATATTTCAATGCATGCTATTATCTATTTATACGTACTTATAGCTTGCTATAACTCTTCATGTGAAAAGTTTCTATTACGATACTACATAAATTACGCTCTTATAAATAAGGTCTAAAAACTTTCCTATTACCTTTAAGTTTATTAATATAACATTATGGTTGAGTACTTGTTAATTTTATCCTTACATCTTTAGTTCTAGTTTCAATCTTGTGGAATTTGTTTATGTGTGTTATTAAGTTATTGCAATACCTCTATTCAAGTCAGAACTTCGTGGAAGTGGGTTGGGCGCAACCTGGACGATGATCTCAAAATGGTCTCTTTTTGTTTGTTTTCTAGAAATTTAACAGTTGACCAAGAAATCATGGAAAGAGAACAAGTAATCTACTCTGTAATCACCCGTCACTACATAGCAGGCCATTGTGGGCCCAATAAGAAACCGATTTCACGGGCCCAGTTTGGGTAAGGATACGGATAATAAGTGAAAATTAGAGTTTGTATTAGAAAATTTATTCGTCTTTGCATTTTATTCATTCTTACTACGCACAGAATTACTACACGAGCCTTGCGTGTAGCGAAGTCTACAGTATAAGACTTCTGTTTCCAAAATAGATAACGCTCAATAGCAAGAATGACCTCGGGTAATTCTTCATTAGTTTGAGGCGCAAGAAGCTTCTTGTATTAGATTCCACAATTATTATTATTGCATAATACCGTTTTTTTTATCGGGCGTAGGATTGGTATTTTCCATATTGAATGACACCCCAAAATGACAATTTTTGTCTACATATTTCAGGAAATTTGTACAAGTTTTCTAAAGATTTTATTTTATTTAATTTCCGAATATTTCCATGACTTTTTCGTATATTTTGCAACTTCAGGAGATTTCTAGGAGTTCCTGGTAAATCGACAGAAGGCAGTTATAAAATGGTTTAATTTAATAATCTATACACCTTGAATTAGCGCGAGTCCTATGAAAGTGCGGGGCCCAATGAGGTCGCATAGTTTGCAGAGGCCTAAGGCCGGCCCTGGAAAATAGCGGCGTATGCTACACCGCCGGTCGACTAGTTATGTATACAATAAATAAACCCATTAAATAGTGTCATGTTTGTGTTTTTCTAGTCACAATTCTGCGTACTCACTTATCTCTGTTGTCCACCTCTAAAGGTCAGTGTCTGAACTACTGATTATGATTAGCTGACATTTGTTTGTTTTCTATTTAAGTCAAGGTGAATAGCTCCAGGTAGACTGTCCACCTGTTTCAACAAACATTTATATCCATGAAGGTAGAAATGGTATTTGAGTTGCTGACTGGCTTACAGAAAAAAATGTCTGACATTTTTAGATTTTTTTTTTATTTAAAAAACTACACGGTTAATTTATAGGTCATGGTATGGTCAATGTTTGCAAGCTCAAAACTAACGCCCCCCCCCCCTCTTTTTTTTTTGTTTATGTACAGTCATTGGATAAAGCTCCAGAAATCTTGTCCAACTAGACCATGGTAGGCGTATTCTTCTGTTCATTTGGAATTTTCAATTATTTTTGTCTTTTAAAACTATTAGGTTGGAGTTCATGATATGGTCCATTCGAGCAATTAACCCATTTTCTAATCGACTCAATATCCCCCCTCCCCTCGCCCCTGATAACGTGCATTCGGATTCTAGCTCCAGAAATCTAGAGCAGACTAAATAAAAAGATTGTTTTAGAAACTTTTTTTTTCCCTCGATTTAAATGATTTGAAAATATGCGTAAGCTCATTAACCGAAATTAAAACAAATCGGGGTTAGTCTGAGCGTTTACTACGAAAATTAGCCTCGACTGTGAAATTCAAAATCAAAACGTAGAGTAACCAGGTAATGTGAGCGTCCGTTGTACATGTTCTAAATAAACATGATTAGATTTTGTTTTTGTTTCGCCTTTCGTTCAAAACCTACGCTTACCAGATATACAAGCGTACGGCACACACATACGATACCTTCTCCATACACTCACAACTTCCCTTCACAAAACTCTCTCACACACGCACACACACCCTCTCACGTCAATGTTGATTGATTAACTTTTCTCTCTCTCCTGCCAACATCTTCAAGCCTTTAATCAATTCCGCCGCCTCCCATCTACCCTTCACCCTCTTCAGTCTTGCCAATTAGCCCCTCCCACCCCACACTTTCTCACCCCCTTCCTCCTGTTCTCGTCTTCGATTACGCTTGAGCCTGTCCCCCCCCCCCCCCAGTAAATGAAAGAAGAACCAGACTCCCGAGATCAAAACGAAGAAGCTCGACTCATCCTAAGACATCCTTCTATCAAGCAAGCTCTTCCTACTTCCGTCCCTAGATTAGGAAATTCTTTTTTTTTTTGTTTCTTCCCGCAGAAGAATTGATTAGGGATAACCCACTTTTTTCAGCAGATCACATTAACAAGCTGTTTTCTATTATTTAAAAAAAAAAATCAATATGTTATTATAACTTTACTTTCGCTGGAAATATTTATTTTAGAACTTTTTTGGTCTGCTGAAGAGATGACCCGTGGGTCAGTTCTGTTTCTAGGAGAACGCTTAACGTGAGATTCATTGGTCAGGACTACGACCAAACGCCGCCAATTCCAACGTTTTTCAGGTACGCATCAGGATAGTCCTAAAAAGTACTCAAAAGGATTCGAACTCCAAACTCCTCAGTTATATATTGTACTTACTTTTTTTTTTGGTTAGTTTCCAACTTACTTGGAACTTTCCTTCATCTAGGAACAATTAGGACGCACGGTGGTTAAATAAGAGGTTGGCTTCCAAATCTTGGGTTCAAATCCTGGTGAAGACTGGTATTTTTAATTTAGTGATCTTCGGGGGGGGGGGGCTCTTAGTCCACCCAGCTCTAATGGGTACCTGACATTAGTTGGGGAAAAGTAAAGGCGGTTGGTCTTTGTGCTGGCCACATGACATCCTCGTTAACCGTAAGACACAATCAGATGACCTTTATATCACCTGTCCTACAGATTTGAAAGGGAAATTAACTTCATACATCTAAATAAGTCAAAGATATGGCAAAGTAGTAGAGCGCTTGGCTTCTAATGTCACAGTTCGGCGACCATACGCAGGTCGATTTTGTCCGGGACGGGGGCAATGTTGTAACTCTGTTTCCGCACCACAATAATGGTGCGAATCTGTGAACTATTAAACACTGTTATGACAATAGTTAGAAAACAGGAAGAGAGACTTCATGAAAAGATGGTTGTTGATATCGGCCTTGTTTTGTGATTTATTTTGATTAAACTTGTATTATTATTGTTTTTCCTCGCCGTTGAGTTGATTAATATAAAATATTACATTGGTACAAGTTTTCAAACGCTCATAAATCCTAATCAACAAATTGTAGTGCATTCCTTTGTAAATTCTTTTGCAATACGGTCTACTTATTCACTTACACAGGAAAACGCTTAGGTTGGCGGTAACTGAGAAATCAGCTGTTGAATTAGGACCCCAGCTTGGTTAGCAACAACAGTTTCATAGGACAACCAAAATACAGGGTGAAACAATCTCCAGACTTTTGTTAACAGATGCCGACGCCGGATATTAGGAATAAGGTGGCCAGAAAAGATAACCGTCAATTTGTGGGAGAGAGCTTAGACAAAAGCCCAAGTTATCAAGAAGCGAAAGTGGATCTGGGGTGTGCACATCCTGCGAAAACCAACTACCGATGACCCAAGAAAGCTGGTCAGTCATCTGTGAAGCTGATGATACTGGAATGACATGGATGCAGATGAAGAAAGCTGCTCAGAACCGAGTTCGGTGGAGAGGTGTGGTTGCGGCCGAATGCTATCACGGGAGTGAAGAGGATTGTCAGACTTATATAATTCACAAGGTTAAAATTACAATTTTTTTTAAAATTCATATAACCATAAAATAACTTAAATAAAAAAAAATACGATTTTATTTGCAAATGGCTTTTTACTTATTTGAAATACTCGAGAAAATGCCAGATGAAAAATTATCTTGTTTCGATATGAAATCTCTACATCATAAATTTTCAAGCTTTAAAAAAAATCTACATAACCGTTTATGCCTCTTTTATTACGAGCTTGGTAAACATACAAATCTCTTTTTAATGGCTTCCTTTGAGGAACTGACCCAATTCTGTCGCGTATGCTTTTTTTTTCCCCCTCTTCCTAAGAATGAGAAGAGTTCTTAAAAAAAACTGTACCCAGGAGAAAATAAACAGAAACAAACATTGCTTTAAACTCCAACTCCAACGAACTGAAAACATACAAGCTAGTTCAAATCAAATACTCCACATCTGCACTGAACTACGAAAAATTAACAATACAATTTTTTTTTTTTTTAAATTACCATTTCTTTCTATAAGGTTAGAATAAAAAGGTTATGTAAAATAATGTTTAGACCAGATGAGTAGTGCAAATGAAACTCCAAGAGTGAAGATCATTGTCCGTCTATTAGGATTCCTAATTACCATATATCTGAAGAGCCCTTGTAAAGGCATGTCCGTGTACAATGTTGGCCGAAATAGGGGGAAAAAACTGACCACAGTCGACAGGCAATCCTCTCCATCAGACCAAAACAATAGCGTATATGTGTATAAGGTCATAGTTAAAAGAACGATGCAGTAATAACATAGACCTAGCTGTGACCTACAAATTTTGCCACATCCAACGCGGACATACCCGTTGCCTAGCTGTGACCGATTTCAGTTCTCTTCACCTGTCTGAAACAGTGGCTTTCCTTATGAATCTCAGAGGTACATCAGCGGCCTCTGTAAGTGATCCACACCTGTATCTCTCCTGGTCATTCGCTTCCAGGTGGTCTAATCTATGCCAGTTCACACTTTGCGCCACTGGAAGGTATTCCTTAGGTTATGGCGAGAGATAAATGAGCCAAGAATAAATTTAACGCGCCGTAGGAGCACACAGTGCGAGATGTTCACGATCAATAAAACAATGTCAAGGACACTCAATTTAAATTCAATGCTACCAACTAAAAAACGAAAGATCTTATAAAATTTGAGTCTACAGTGCTAAACAGTGCTGACAAAAAAAATCATAGAACTCTCAACAAACATGGCTTATGTACAGTTTTTTTATAGACCTCATTCATCAATCGTAAACAAACAACACTTAGCCACGTGGAGCTCTATCTCCTCTATATAATTTACAATCTAATTTTTAATACACGATGGCTGTCACGTGACAGTTTTTTTTTCGTTGTTTTATCAATATGATCACATGACTAAATGTTGTTTGTTTACGATTGGTGAATGAAGTCCATTCTGTACGCCGGAGACACCAAAAAGATTGCTATTTCTGGATTTGCCTCTCCATGTATGAACATCTTCAAAAAGTGCAAGACAGCAGTTCTCAGTAAAAACACATTTCATTGGTTAAAAAAACAACAACACGTAGTGAACGCTGACAATAGAATATTGTAGTGAGATAATAACAAATTGTTAAGATATACTGAATCGCCTATCTTCCGCCGCCCAATCCCGAATTCATGAATCTGCTAGCAGGGCAAGAATTTACTCTTAGGCAACACAAGCTATATCTTAGGGCTTTTCAAGAAATATTTAACACTGACATGTAGTACCAGGACTTGTAAATGGATCTTAAAAGGTCCCCATATCTCAAATGGTAAAGGATTTTTTTTTTCAAGTCTAAACACGACACTAGATGTCAGGCTGCAGCAGCAGATAAACGGATGCCAGAGTACTGCTAGTTTGAGAAGCACTGAAGAAGCTGATATTCCGAAACATAGGTTCTGCTTACACTTGACATATATTAATTAAGGCAGCGCTAAGGACCAACCTTTTTAAAATTTCCTGCTGGGCTTAGTTGTCGAATCGAAGTGTCCATGGTCCACTGCCGTTCATTCCTTCGCTATATTTAATTCACCATTCTCGCTCATAAAAATGTATGTTCCTAGTGCTACCTGGACTGCTACCTTTGTGTAGGTGGTATGTCACAAAATTAACGAGGGCGTCACGTGACCAGCACAATGATCAATCGTCTTTACTGGTCGTAACTAACAGAGTAACTTTGGTTGACTGTTCACGAGGATGTCATGGGTCCAGGTAAGTGACCTAATGTCTTTACTGACCTCTTCCCCCCCC
>JADKLZ010053981.1:8521-23574 GCA_021533235.1 Biomphalaria straminea | reverse complement strand
TGATGACATAAACCCAAAAGATGTTCTGATGACATAAACCCAAAAGACGTTCTGATGACAAACGAACAAATGATGCGACACAACCAAAAACACATAAATTTTGAAGAGGTTTGTATTATAAAACCCAACGATCTGAAAATATAATTCCTAAAGATTTATGTGACACTTATCCCAGTGATGAATGTCATATGTCATGGACAATGAGACAGTCTGTACTACTTCTACACGTAATAGCAAATGTCACTGGCTTAAGTTGCAAGTAATTGAAGCCAGAGGCAACGACCTTACAGTGAGATTTAAAAAAAAAAATGCCAACAAGAGGGAAAAGCTATGTTGATCATATCAATACTACTAGCCTGATTATGCCATGACAACCAATGATTTGATTGAGTATGAACAAAATTCATTGGTAAACATGAACGACTGAATTTAGATGAGAGGGGAGAGAGGAGAAAACGAGAGAGTGTGTGTAAGAAAGACAAGTCAGAGAGAAGGAGGGAGAGAAGAGAGTAAGAGAAAGAGAGAGAGAAGAGAGGGGAAATGTTGTGAGAGAAAAGAGAGGAGAGGGAGTGAAAGAAAGTGTGTGGGGAGAGATAGAGGAGAAAGAGTGAGAGAAAGTGAAGGAGAGAGAGAGAGAGAGAGAGAGAAGAAAGAGAGAAAGAACGATAGAAAGAAAGAGAGTTATGTAAAGTGGAGAGAGAGAGAGAATAAAAAGAGTGAGAGAGCGAGAGAAAGTGGTGACAGAGAGAAGAGAGTGAGAAAAAGTGGTGACAAAGAGAAAAAAGAGAGTGAGAGAAATGAGACAGGTGAAAGAGAGAGATGCAGGATGTAGTAATCTTCTTTGAGAACCTCTGAAAAACACAAAGACGCTTTAAGGTTCGATTAGTTTTGTTTTGTTTTTTTCCTAAGCCTTCTCTCCCTGACACAACTAACTGAGAAATAAATGCTAATGTCCAGTCCCTGAGTGGTCCTTTTGTAAGTGTGTGTGTGTGTGTTAAGGGGAGGTGGGGGTAGGGCCAAATCCTGACATAAATTTAGAGAATAAAAGAGAGAGGGGGTGGGTGAGTTAAGGAGTTCGAACGGATAAAAGAGAAAGAAGAAAAAAAAAGTTAATATGGCTGTCCAGAGGTTCCGGCCAAAAAGTCCGGTCTCCGGCCAGATCAGACGATAGAGTGACCGGCAAGGCTGATGAGCTCATGAATTTTCATAGCACGCAACGAAATAAAAAAAAAAAGGTTCTCATAAGACGAGAACATAGCGAGGGTAGGGGGTAAGAGGGTGTTAAGGAATCAGGAACTAAATGAAGTCTAGGGACTGGTAATAGTATGTTTATGAAGATTCTGTTCTGTATAATAAATACTAGGGCGGGAGAATTTTAGCGTATCAGGGCCGCCACAGAGAAACACAAGGACTACACGCTATTCAGGATAGCATCGCTTGCATTCTTGTTTATGTTTACTGATTTTATGAACGAGAAAATACAAACTTTATGGCAGACTATACTTTAAATGTTTGACCTATTTCTGAGGTTCCCGGTCACTTCATCCCCGGTCACTTCATCCCCGGTCATTTCATCCCCGGTCACTTCATCCCCGGTCACTTCATCCCCGGTCACTTCATCCCCTGGTCACTTCATCCCCCGGTCACTTCATCCCCCGGTCATTTCATCCCCAATTAAATATTTTATATATAAATATGATTATGTGGAATGTTTTTGACATTTTATGACATGTTACTAATGCGTTTATGGTGTTTCCTCCTCTAATTAGTATTCTTAATGAAAAATCTTATTGCAAATCTGGATGTGTACTTAGCTATTGCGTAATGGTCAATGGCCAAGATGTTGTGCATGTAGTAGGAATCTTTTGAGAGATAGAAGTGCGATTAGAATAATTATGAACGTGCCGCTGATAACTTATCATCAAAGATCAAGGTGTTGTGCATGTAGTGGACATCTTTTGAGAGATAGACGTGCGATGACAATAATTATGATCATGCCGCTGATAACTTATCATCAAAGACCAAGGTGTGGTGCAAGTAGTGGACATCTTTTGAGAGATAGACGTGCGATGACAATAATTATGATCATGCCGCTGATAACTTATCATCAAAGACCAAGGTGTGGTGCAAGTAGTGGACATCTTTTGAGAGATAGACGTGCGATGACAATAATTATGATCATGCCGCTGATAACTTATCATCAAAGACCAAGGTGTGGTGCAAGTAGTGGACATCTTTTGAGAGATAGACGTGCGATGACAATAATTATGATCATGCCGCTGATAACTTATCATCAAAGACCAAGGTGTGGTGCAAGTAGTGGACATCTTTTGAGAGATAGACGTGCGATGACAATAATTATGATCATGCCGCTGATAACTTATCATCAAAGACCAAGGTGTGGTGCAAGTAGTGGACATCTTTTGAGAGATAGACGTGCGATGACAATAATTATGATCATGCCGCTGATAACTTATCATCAAAGACCAAGGTGTGGTGCAAGTAGTGGACATCTTTTGAGAGATAGACGTGCGATGACAATAATTATGATCATGCCGCTGATAACTTATCATCAAAGACCAAGGTGTGGTGCAAGTAGTGGACATCTTTTGAGAGATAGACGTGCGATGACAATAATTATGATCATGCCGCTGATAACTTATCATCAAAGACCAAGGTGTGGTGCAAGTAGTGGACATCTTTTGAGAGATAGACGTGCGATGACAATAATTATGATCATGCCGCTGATAACTTATCATCAAAGGCCAATGTGTGGTGGAAGTACGACCATGTTTCATTTTATTTTATTTTTAAATCGCTCTTTCTTGAAAATTGGCGCGTCATTTTTAGCCTTGAAATAAGGTTATATTTTTTTCTAATAAAGGCGGACTTCACCCATCCTTGGGATATAAGTCGCCTGTATAAGCTTTGCTTGATATCCTTTTAAACATTAAGGTTACAAATTGTATAATAGGACTTTATTTCTATATATATATATATTTTTCTACATGTATATGTAAGTAATTTTTTTATTGGTATTCACTTTAGACATCGAAACTAATGGGTCTTCTCTACTTACAATCGATGGCATATTAATCTTACTGATGTAGATGAACACAAAAACACCTTTTTTTTACATTACCTCTAAGCCTATATTTACACATGCTAAATTTTTATAGTTTTTAATGACATTTAATTTCAATTTCATTGTAATCTAACGTGTTAGAATTTTGTCATTTGAATAAAAAATGAATACATTAAATATTGGTCATTTAATGATTTTAAAGATTTTTAAAATTACTATTTGTTAGATAAAATGATCAGATGATGAAAAGTATCAGGGGATGAAATGACCGGGGGATGAAGTGACCAGGGGATGAAATGACCGGGGGATGAAGTGACCGGGGGATGAAGTGACCGGGGGATGAAATGACCGGGGGATGAAGTGACCGGGGATTAAGTGACCGGGGATTAAGTGACCGGGGATGAAGTGACCGGGGATTAAGTGACCGGGGATGAAGTGACCGGGGATGAAGTGACCGGCCACCATCTCTGATGTTCCTTCAGAGTTGATGATAATTTACTTCCTAGTCCAAACCTCCGACAAGACGACGGGGGATAAAAACAGGCAGGATATGAACCCGGGTCTATCGATAAGTTTGAATGGCAGTCCAGCCCGTTAGCCACAAGACCAGGCAGTAGTAAGTGGTAAGCACCCATGATTTCTTCGTAATTATGATGAAGCAAAAAAGAAACCAAAGGGTGAAAAAAAAAGGATTTATTATTTTTCCGACAATTTAAAATGCAAACAAGCCATACCAATTATTAGAACATGAATAAAAAAATAAAAAGCAATGTGATCTTTCACCCCAACAATAAAAATGAATGTGATCTTTCACCCCAACAATAAATACTCACATATAAACGATATGTAGAGGCCCCCATCTCTGTTAAACATTAGTGCCATCGCGTGCTATGACCAAACAAAAAGGACATCACATTTTCTGTTGTTTTTTTTTCGGGACATTGCTTGACGTCATGGCAGAGTCCCGCTAAGCGAATCTCAAAGTTTAAAGTTCTTTATTCTGATCACGTTGGAACTGAAGCTGAACATATCTAAGAAAAAAAAACGATTAGTGCTTATACAAGTGCGTATTAGATCAGAACGGGAGTACTTCCATTTGACCATATTATTAAATGACATGTCATGCACAACCCTACGCTATTATACAATGTCATCCTTTGTGACGAAGACTTTATTTTCTGTTGTTTTGTTTCCAGTAGAAGAGATCACATTGCCAAAAAAAAAACAAAAAAAACATAAGACATAACCGTAAGGTCGATGTGTTCACAACAATGAAAAGTGTACATCGTTCAGAAAATGCTCAATCTTGACCATCATAAGGTTGTCCATTGTCCTCTGTTCGTACATATGCTTTATACATCCCAAACGAGCGAAGTCCTTGAAATCGGGATTCTTTCAAACTGTCTTTGGTTTTTAATGGAAGCCCATAAATTTCCAGAAATATAATAATAAATGGTTTTCATGTTGCGTCTAGTTTGACGCTAGTACGTTCTGTTCCCATTCGATTTGAAAATTAAATTTTAATTCATACGAAATATAATTCTACCAAATGATGTAAGAAAACAGGTAGAGGTATTTTAATTATTTTGCCAGCTTTCATCTATATGCAATACTTTATTGATTAAGGAAATGTTTTTTTCGACGCTGCATAATAGTTCTCATCATACAGAAAAACAACAACATATGCTCGGGTGTAAAAACATGAGGAAATATTTCCCTGATCTCGGCTGCTAACGACTTTATCGTACAGTGCCGTGAACGTTCACCAAACTGCTTTGATCTGGTTACGACACGAGAGTGTACACAAGCTATCGGGAATTCAGTTTAGTACTCCACAAGCCCAGGGCTATTCCATACAGACGCTCTATTCCAGGACCAGTGTTTATATTTTTTTAAAAGGTTTTTGAAAAAAAAAAAAAAGGGGGGGGGGGTCAATATTTGAAACTTTTTTCGGGCGGGACCTTTGTGCCAGTCGCGTATTACAGTTCGGATAGGCATTGTATCGGGGACACATCAAATCGATACGCCTGTCGTTCTCTTAACGGATGTCTGGATGTAACGGATGTATGGATATAACGGATGTATGGATGTAACGGATGTATGGATATAACAAATGCACGGAGACAGCTGATGAATTGATATAATGGATGTTTGGATACAGCCGATGTTTCACTATAACGCCTGGATACAACGAATGCCTCGATGTATAAATATAGAGGAAAGTCAAAATACAAAACAGAGGCGGCTTTAGCAGTGCACGAGGCCCTGGTCGAGTGTCGTAAAGGGGCTCCCGAATATATGTACGTTGGACAGACAGTGACAAAAAAAAAAATATCTCTTTACAGCGAGAGCCCCCACAGGCGCAGGGCCTTGGGTGGTTGGCTCACTCGCCACCCCAAAATGCGGGGTCTCTGATCGAGACCAATCGGCTGCAGAGCGGGGTCAGTTGAGTACCAATAACTCGTAGCTACGTCACACGTCTTCAGCTAGGCCTGCCATAACGATTGGTCTCTCTCTCTCTCTGATTAAAAGGATGTCCGGATACAATTTACAAAAGATGTCTGGATACAATTTACAAATAATATATGGATACAGTTTAAAAAAGATGTCAAACAATTTACAAAAGATGTCATACAATTTACAAATATCTGGATACCATTTACAAAAGATGTCTCGATACTATTTGTATTTACAAAATATGTGTGGATACAATTTACCAATTATGTCTGGGTACAATTTACAATGAATGTCTGGATACAAACTAAGATAACTTGGAGTCGTACTTTAAACGTGAGCTGGATATTCTGCATAATCTCGTCGGTTGAGCTTAATTTTTTTTTTGTTTGGTGATATCTTGACCTGCCCGGTCAAAGGTCGACATCCTGGGTATCTTATCTGGAGTGTTTTTAAGTTTTATAAGGGCGTGTAGCAGTTCAAAAGTTCTGCCATTTTAACCGTTTAAATTTGCCGTGTGCAAACCGAGCGCAGACTGACATGAGCGTAATACATATTACAGATGGAATGGCGATTGCGCCAGTTGCTATGACAACCAACTGAGCTAGCTATTCAGTTTATAGTTTTCATGTACACGCATAATTTGACAATATAGGATTAGGGCCGTGGTGGCTGAGCGATAAAAGCTTTTGTCGAGAGGTTTCGTGTTCAAATATCGGTGAAGACTAGGAGTTTTAATAGTTTTTCTTTTCACATAGATAAATTCAATTTTTTATCGTTTTTAGAATACATGATTTCAGAACACGTCAATTAAAATGTAGTGGATACTTGACATTGAGGAATGTCAAGGTTGTTGGTTCATGTGCAGGCCACATAGCAAACTTGTTAGCCGTAGAAACCATTTACATCATCTGCCTTATAATCGCAAGCAGGGCCGGTCTTAGGCCACTGCAACCTATGCGGTAGCAGCGAGCCCCAGCGCTTTCATAGGCCCCGCGCTAATTCAAGGTGTAATAATTAAATTACAAAATATATAAGAAAAATTCCATGAAATCTCCTAAATTTATTTAAAATCTCCTGAAAACTCTAAAAGTCTCCAGAAAAATATATAAAATTGTCATTTGTGGGTGTTATTCATTGCGGAAAACGCCAATCCTAGGCGCGATAAAAGAAAAAAAGGCATTGTCAGTTTTCATGTAATAAAATGTAACAAATGGGCGAATATTTACCTAAATCGGAAGTTTCAGTACTTTATTTACTTTTATAGTCACTAGCATATAAAAATGCCATTGGTTACAAGGTTCGTAAAGTACAGATCGCAATTTTTAAAGAATAAATAAAATCCAAAGTCGAATTGTTTTCTTATACAAAATCTTAATTTTCACTAATTATCCATATTCCCACACAGACTGGGCCCCGCGCAATCAGTTTTGCATAGGGCCCCGCAATTGCTAGGACCGGCCCTGATCGCAAGGGTGTGAAAGGAGCTTCACTTTTATTATTACATATCTTAAATCAACTCACTCAGTCTGCCTGTTAAAACGTTTGAACATCCCTATTCTACCAGTTCCTATTTTCGAATCAAGTTAAAACTTTGCACAATTGTTCATTAAATCTGACAATCTTTTATTGTTTGCATTTTAAATTTCACAGTGTTACCCCTCCCCCGCAAACAGTTGCCAGATCCTAGAAATGGGCAAGTAATTGAAAAAAAATGCGCATTGGTACAAAGCTAGAGGTTTAACAAAAGCAACAATTGTATGACACACATAAAGATAATATTTAATGAATTATTTAATAATATTTAATGAATTATTTAATAATATTTAATGAATTTATTTAATAATATTTAATGAATTATTTAATAATGTTTAATGAATTCATGTGAGAACTTTATACACTTTCACACATAATATAAACCAAATGTGGGGGAATTAAAAAAAAAAAAAAAACAGTGTATCCTGTATCAGGTCTCCAGAATATAATAGCTTTGATAAGCTATGTATTTTAAACAAATTATTTAAACCAATGCAGAATCAAATTACGAAAGTTCTTACGATCGTTTCAAAAATTGATTTTCATTGGCATAGGTAATGCAGTGACGTTTCATTATAATGACCTTGACATATTTAATTATTTCAACTCTCTTCCAATCATCATCTTTTCATTTTATTACCTTTTTCATAAATTTCATTACACCCCCCCTCCGCATTTCTCCTTATTGCTTTCTCTTCTTTAACTCATAACAAAACTGTTTTTTTTTTTTTTTGGCTAAAGTAATGTAAATGGAATTTTAAAAAATCAAAGTACAATCAAAGATTAGATTAATATGATTAAGTCTGAAATTCCACTATAGAATGATTCTCCCATCCCTAAGGAATGCCGAAAAAGACTCGCAAAACTAAAGTCTTTGTGTGGTGGTGAACCAAATGTCAGGACAGATGTTCTTGGCCTCGAGAGTACTTAGACCTATATACGTCCTCCAGAGCTGTTGCTGCTCTCACGCACGGCATGCGCAGTACAAACGCACGCGTAAAACATGCACGCACATACTAGGATCGCGTAACCGATGCCGAAGGCCCTTTGAAGAGTGCCGGCGCGAACTTCTTCGCACAAGATGTGAAAATGTCAGCAGCATAAGAACAAGGGGGTCGGGGGATGGTTGGGAGAACAGAACGTGGAGGGGTAAGAAAAGGAGAGAGGGGGGGATGAAACATTGGTGACTAGAAAGTATTACAATCGAGTTAAGGGCGACGATGACGCACAAAGGGGGAAAAAAAAAGGACTGAAGATAGGTAAATCTGAAATAACAGTGACACGAGTGAATGAGAAGAAGAGGACGAGCTGACAGCCGAGGGAGAAATAGAGAGAGAGGGGGGAGAGATAGAGAGGGGGGGGGAGATAGAGAGGGGTGGCGATGCAAAGCGAATACGATTCCTCCAGTATGCAGGCCATACAATAAGTAAGTGCATCGAATATACAGGTAATATACAGGTGCATTTGGAGGGATGACGTTAGCGGCCAGTCAATAACCTCTAAGCGAATGTCTTATAACACAAAATGCAAAATATGGAATGATTAGGACAAGGGATTATGAATAAGGGATATTAATGATAGCCAAGAGATTAACTTACAGAATAAGATACAGATTTCATCATCTGACCCTTAGTTAAATAAATCAGAATTTTAAAAAGGAAAGTCCAGTGGCGTAGCTAGGGTGGGGAGGAGGGGGGAAAATACAGTAAATACATTACATTAAAAGAGTTACGCAAAATGTAAGTGCCCCCAAAGAGGTCAAGCCCCCGGGCCCCTAAACGATGGAAAATTCCTAGCTACGCCCCTGGGAAATACCTGAATCACGAACAAACACCGCAATCTTTGTATTATAAGATTTGTTGTTGACATTGGGAAATTCCTGAGCTTTTTAAATATCTCTGGAAGAGATCTAACTGTTAAAGCTTATTAAGGGTTTCCCAGACGAGAAAGAAATGTAACCCTGCCAAAGTAGGTCCAGAAGGAGAGGCTTAATGACAATATGATTTAATCAATTAGTTTATTATGATACAAATTTTTTTTTTCTCTCACGAAAACAGCGGGGAATCTATTTAGTGCATTATGTTACGGGGGGAAATGTTTTTAAAATATTAATCTAATAATGTTTCTTTCAATTGTATGTACTTCAAATATATGGATGCATGGCCGTTTGGTCCTCGCCTCAAAATGTTTTAGCTATCAAAACTAAGCAAAATAGGCTTGGCTATCTTAAGTCTGAACCAGTCAATAAAATTATCATTAAATCTAATAAATCGAACTACAATAATAAAGGAGCTCAAACGAGACAGAAACAGAATTACAGAAAACAAAAATTTAAAAAAAAATGTAATGAAAACTTAATTAATATTGAATAGAGCTGGTAAACATGAGTACTCGATCCCAACTTTTTAATGAGAGCGATTTCGATACCACAAATAAACTGCGTCGATTATGACTGAATAAGAAGACAGGATTGTTTTATAATTATGTATTATTACAACTTAATTTTGAAAATAAATTGGGGTAACAAAGAAATTGACCATAAAAATCACTATTTACCTTTTGAAAAAAACAAATTAATACAATGAAATCGACTTTGGTCATTTTTAGGGCAATGGACTGAAATCGAGTCTGGAAGTTTACTAGGAAACAATGAGAATGGATTCGCTTCACTTTAATGTATTGGTCAAAAGTACAGACCATCGATCGATGTCCGTTCCCATGAGGCAGCACTCTATCGGAATGATGAACATGGCCGAAGCGTCATTAAAATGACATGTTTTCTTTCGTTTCTTTTGTTTGTATTGTAATTATAGATTTTATGTTGCTTTTTTCCCCCTTTGTTCTTCCACCTGACCTTGGAAGAAGAAAATATTTGTTTGATAATGGGTGTGGGAGAAACAACATGTACAAATATCTAAGTGGACAAAAACCCCACATATTTAGCCATATCTGTTAATACAGAAGAATAAATTTCCCTTGTTTGTATAAAAAGAAATAATTAGTCTCCAGAATTGACCAGGTGTAGGAGAAATAACGTGCTCAAAATTTGGCGCAAACAGACAGACAGACAGACAGGAATTCATAAAAGCTTTGTTAAAATAGAAACGCACGGGAGTAAAATGTTCATAAACGTTGATGATTGTGTGATGCGGAGCGAGAAAGGGGGGGAGGAGGTTCTTATTTAAAGGAATGCCTATTGAGTGAATATTATTATTATATTATTATAGCTTTTATATAGCGCTACTTTCATGCTTATAGCATGCTCAGAGCACTTTGATCCAATCTCATTTGTGGACCAGTGGGGGGAGGGGGTATCTAGGAGTTGGTTTCCCGTGCTGCCTTTGGGCGCTCAGTAAACACAACTCTGCCCGAGTCGGGTGTCGAACCTCGGGCCCCCTTCTAGGTAGCCAAGCAAGCCAAGCTCAAGCCGCACTTAGCCTCTCGACCACGCTTCCCACGAATACATGAATAAGAAAGCAAGATAAATACTTGAAGCAATGTTTTGTTGAAATAACTTGCCGGCGAAGACCTCGTAGCCGAAACAATCTTTCTTTAACTCTTTCTCTCCGTAATTATTTACCACATTCTGGTGGAATCAACGTTGGTATCGTCAGTTAGGAGAGAAAGAGTTAACTCGCCAGGGTTTTCCCCACTTGCATCCACCTTCATTTTTTCCCCTCTCACAAAATTGTAGAATATGTATTTGGATAAATTTTTCGAGAAAAGAAGGAAAACAGAAATGAAAGGGCAAGCACAAAAGAATGTCCTTGTTTTACTTCCGCCTCGGTGCAGACGACTACCATCCCCGCCACCAAGCATGTGTAATAACCCTGGAGGTAATCCGAACAGAAAGGTCAGACGTACACACTAGACTGACATTTCAGCCCTCAACCAAGTCTCGCCCAGTCAGCTCTTCTGATCTGTTTCTCTAGTGCTCATCTTTATGTAAGTTCATTTTTTTTTTTTGGTGCGTGTTTTCCAGCGGAAACAGAAAGCCCTCACATCGTCCAACTTTTGTTTTGTTTTTATGTTATCTGTTCACTACGCATGATTACGCATATAAAGCTTGGAAAGTGCGACATAATACTAAAATACAAAACTAATGCTATTACTTTGTATCTCTCTGCCTGTCTGTCTGTCTCTCTGTAATACTGTAAACGTTTAGATTAGTTAAAAGAGTAATAGAGAGAGAGAGAGATATACACCAGTTATGTGAATATCAATCTAAGTATATCTCGTCTATTCAGGAAATCTCACTCTGTGTACAGTAGTGTACACCTCTCTGTTTATCTCTGCACGTCTTCTTCATTCACCCTCTATCTGTCTCTTCCTCATTTATCTTATGGTTTGTCCTTCTATGCTCCCTCTCTATTCCTTTTAGTTTCTTCCTCTCTCTCTCTCTCTATCTCATGTAAACGTTTGCGGACGCACTTACTCTTTCTTTTGATTGTACCCTTGTTTCTCTCTTTATTTCTTCCCCATATTCTCTCTCTCTCTCTCTCTTTGGCTTCCTCTATTCCTGTTTCTTTGTTCAATCTCTTTCTCTCTCTCTCCCTCTCACTATCCTCCCCCATCTATCTTCCTCTACAGCCAATGGCCTCTCTTTATAGAGCAGACGTAAACATTTACAGATGCATGTTTCAACAGACGTACATTTATTTCTACTTGGCGCCATAAAAAAATGTCGCTTAAATCAAACATCAGTTTTTATTTTACGACAGACAAACACACAAAAAATAAAAAAATGGATGGGAAAAATACAAACGTGTGTGTAACTAGGGCAACGAATCGAGATTGTGTGTATGTGTGTGAAGGGGGGCGAAAAGAGAAGGGGGAAGCATCTAGATGAGTATTGATTTTTCTTTCCAAAATAGCTCCCAACATTCCGCCCCACTGTCACCCACACACAACGCCAATTACGGCACAGACCATAAAGCCTTAACGTGCTGCCCTTTGAACAATCACGCATTGGGAGGGGGGGGGGCAACCACGGAGATGACAAAATGGGAAGAAGGAAAAAAAACAAATAATAAAAAAAAAAAGTGATTTATTTTTAGAAACAAACACGTGACCCACGAGAAGGGGGCGGGGCATGATGAGATGGTGCGAGAATTCATTACTGTCGAGGAGTCGCTTGATGACGACACGCTTGCATCCCTTATTAGCCTAGTTTGAGGCTGTTCAGAATGGTATTGGACAATCGAACGTCTTTCATTACCTTTTCTTTCCCTTGAAAATTTGATCATTGACATGCAATATTGGATGTTCCCAAATGTATCATAGTTTCACTTTATCAAATACGAATCTGCTTGGATAAGTCTATATTAAAGGCCGTTTCAAATTATCTTTAAATACGAATTGGCATCCGAAACAGGGCCTACATAAGATACTTTGAATCCCTAAAGAAAGTGAATTTGGTGGCCCCCCAAATGAAATAGAAAAATACAAAATAATTATAGAAAAAATAAAATTACACAATTTATTGAAAGCCTTGTCTGATAATGCTTCGAAATAACTATAGCTCTGACTAGCACTGATATATAAACTTATAAACAGCGGTCAAACTTCTAAACTACCAGATGACCAAGATTCCAGAACAGACCTAAGATTTGAACTCACTCCCATACATTTCCGCACACAAAACACAAAAGAAAACGTAGAACGAACCAACCAGATAAACGAAGACGTGGACATATCAAGCACAAACGCAGCGCGAATCTGCTAATTTGTGCCCCAAAAGAAACACGATGCAGCCGACAAGGCGCCCTTTGCAGGCGCCCCGCTACTTAGCCACATACTCGTTCTTAATAACACTTTATCAATCATACACTCTTGGAATGACCTAGATACGTCATCATTCTCAATCTAATATATAAAACAGGATGGTAAGGAGTATGTAAGCATGTATATATGTCCTTTATAGAAATCAAAACCATTTGACTAATCTTAATGAAACTTGACATAAACGTTCCTTAGATAATAGCGGTGATCTTAGGATATGTAAAATTGACCTACAACAAGAGAGTTGACTACATTTAGGACAGTGAGGCATCTTGACGTAGATTTTCACTATTTAAAAAAGCATTGAAATTATTTAACAAAACAAAAACATTAACGAAAAAGAAAAAAAAACGAGCAAAACCGGGGAAATACAAAGCTAAATAGTGCATTATTATAAAAGTGTGGGAGCACCATGAAGAATACAACGCTAATTTTTTTCTAAAAAAAGAAACTGCAAAAAGTTTTCATCTTAGAGGCAAAAAGTTGACCAGATGGAGAGGCGTGTTTTTTTTTTTTTTTTTGGTACCTCGCTCTTGCAATAAGTTCACAAATTGATACTACAACATCAAGCGACATAACTAGGAAGCAAGTCCAACTTAAAGCAGTGAGATTTATAACAAACGAATAGTCACATTTGATTAGAGCAACACCTTTAGTATAATCACTAAATTTAGGAACTCTTCAGGATAGAAGACTTAAAAGTGAATTAGCAATTATACACAAAACACTAAACCATAATCTTCAAATACAAAAAGAAAACCTAATAAAATACTCAGAAAGATACAAAGATAAAGGCATATTTGTTATTCCATCTGCTAGGACATATTCTTACAAGTGCTACTTCTTCCCTAGCCTATAAAGCCATTAGAAAATAAAATGCTTGCCTGAATCAGCCGGCAAAACCAAAAACTCAGCACAATTTAAGTCACCGATTAACATGCATGACCACATTGACACATGAAATGCTTCAGGACGTAGTTATCTACTTTTTTGAAGTAACGCCTGTAATATATAAGCTTTCATATGGATTAAAAATGTCAAATCATTTTATGGTCCTTAAAAATTGGTAGAACCGCTGACGCATACCACATTCATTTCCAGACGTCTGCTATTTTGAATATAATACACTTTAAGACTAATTACTTGTACGAGGCTGAGGCGTGATGATTATTTAAACATTGAGATTACTTTTAATGGCCAAAAAAACACAACAGATGTTTTATGCAAATGTAAAACTAATGACCAGGCATTAGTGTTTTGCAACGGGTAATTTACTCCGCGTACTGCTTGCCTAAATAATTTAGCTCTAAACGCATGCGCATACACGCACTAACACGCACACATACACAAGATGACGAGCTGAAAAGAAAAAAAACACAATGTTAACAAAAACTAATTACGGAAGGCTTGGTTATCATAGGAACTAATTCAAAGGACGACATTCAACAGTATATTTTTTTTAATACCTCAATAGTAACTCTGTCAGTCTATTTGTAACTTGCATGTTCATTTGTGACTTGTATGTCCATTTGTAACTTTGTATGTCCATTTGTGACTTTGCCGGTCCATTTAAATTTTACATTAAAAAAAAAAATTTACCTCTTCACTAGAGTAGTAATTTCTTTTTTTTTTTAATCACAATAAGACTTTGTTCCTGTTAAGGTGCACAGCGGTGCGGTGCTAATGCAGAGCGGTGCGAATGTTTTGTTCACTAGGAAATTTTTTTTTTTTAATTACGAAAATGAACGATCGGATAAAGACTACGAATCTGAAGAGTTTCTTAAGTGTTCTGTTTGTTCTAAATGTAAATTGGTACGTTCAGACATTTAATTTTGGATTTGTATATTCAATTATGGCTTTAGTACGAAACATCGAGAGACGCAAATTTCTACGTTATTGGGTAAACTGCAAAGACTTTCTTCCAAGCCAATAATAGTAGGCCTACGATAGTTTTACGCTGTCTATACTGTAGGAGGACTTAAGAGACTTGATATTTAATCGCCATGTACAATTACACACAGAACAAACAGAACACTAAAGAAACTCTTCAGATTATTTTACGGGATTTTACTGCTCAGCCAGACTGTCAGACTATAAGAAGTTCATACCGGCTTTTGCCATCCATCTATCCCAGTGGTGCTACTGGTGCTACAGCCCATGGAAGGATATGGCCTGCTTTTACACATCCCTCCATTCA
>JADKLZ010053980.1:8514-22914 GCA_021533235.1 Biomphalaria straminea | reverse complement strand
TGATGACATAAACCCAAAAGATGTTCTGATGACATAAACCCAAAAGACGTTCTGATGACAAACGAACAAATGATGCGACACAACCAAAAACACATAAATTTTGAAGAGGTTTGTATTATAAAACCCAACGATCTGAAAATATAATTCCTAAAGATTTATGTGACACTTATCCCAGTGATGAATGTCATATGTCATGGACAATGAGACAGTCTGTACTACTTCTACACGTAATAGCAAATGTCACTGGCTTAAGTTGCAAGTAATTGAAGCCAGAGGCAACGACCTTACAGTGAGATTTAAAAAAAAAAATGCCAACAAGAGGGAAAAGCTATGTTGATCATATCAATACTACTAGCCTGATTATGCCATGACAACCAATGATTTGATTGAGTATGAACAAAATTCATTGGTAAACATGAACGACTGAATTTAGATGAGAGGGGAGAGAGGAGAAAACGAGAGAGTGTGTGTAAGAAAGACAAGTCAGAGAGAAGGAGGGAGAGAAGAGAGTAAGAGAAAGAGAGAGAGAAGAGAGGGGAAATGTTGTGAGAGAAAAGAGAGGAGAGGGAGTGAAAGAAAGTGTGTGGGGAGAGATAGAGGAGAAAGAGTGAGAGAAAGTGAAGGAGAGAGAGAGAGAGAGAGAGAGAAGAAAGAGAGAAAGAACGATAGAAAGAAAGAGAGTTATGTAAAGTGGAGAGAGAGAGAGAATAAAAAGAGTGAGAGAGCGAGAGAAAGTGGTGACAGAGAGAAGAGAGTGAGAAAAAGTGGTGACAAAGAGAAAAAAGAGAGTGAGAGAAATGAGACAGGTGAAAGAGAGAGATGCAGGATGTAGTAATCTTCTTTGAGAACCTCTGAAAAACACAAAGACGCTTTAAGGTTCGATTAGTTTTGTTTTGTTTTTTTCCTAAGCCTTCTCTCCCTGACACAACTAACTGAGAAATAAATGCTAATGTCCAGTCCCTGAGTGGTCCTTTTGTAAGTGTGTGTGTGTGTGTTAAGGGGAGGTGGGGGTAGGGCCAAATCCTGACATAAATTTAGAGAATAAAAGAGAGAGGGGGTGGGTGAGTTAAGGAGTTCGAACGGATAAAAGAGAAAGAAGAAAAAAAAAGTTAATATGGCTGTCCAGAGGTTCCGGCCAAAAAGTCCGGTCTCCGGCCAGATCAGACGATAGAGTGACCGGCAAGGCTGATGAGCTCATGAATTTTCATAGCACGCAACGAAATAAAAAAAAAAAGGTTCTCATAAGACGAGAACATAGCGAGGGTAGGGGGTAAGAGGGTGTTAAGGAATCAGGAACTAAATGAAGTCTAGGGACTGGTAATAGTATGTTTATGAAGATTCTGTTCTGTATAATAAATACTAGGGCGGGAGAATTTTAGCGTATCAGGGCCGCCACAGAGAAACACAAGGACTACACGCTATTCAGGATAGCATCGCTTGCATTCTTGTTTATGTTTACTGATTTTATGAACGAGAAAATACAAACTTTATGGCAGACTATACTTTAAATGTTTGACCTATTTCTGAGGTTCCCGGTCACTTCATCCCCGGTCACTTCATCCCCGGTCATTTCATCCCCGGTCACTTCATCCCCGGTCACTTCATCCCCGGTCACTTCATCCCCTGGTCACTTCATCCCCCGGTCACTTCATCCCCCGGTCATTTCATCCCCAATTAAATATTTTATATATAAATATGATTATGTGGAATGTTTTTGACATTTTATGACATGTTACTAATGCGTTTATGGTGTTTCCTCCTCTAATTAGTATTCTTAATGAAAAATCTTATTGCAAATCTGGATGTGTACTTAGCTATTGCGTAATGGTCAATGGCCAAGATGTTGTGCATGTAGTAGGAATCTTTTGAGAGATAGAAGTGCGATTAGAATAATTATGAACGTGCCGCTGATAACTTATCATCAAAGATCAAGGTGTTGTGCATGTAGTGGACATCTTTTGAGAGATAGACGTGCGATGACAATAATTATGATCATGCCGCTGATAACTTATCATCAAAGACCAAGGTGTGGTGCAAGTAGTGGACATCTTTTGAGAGATAGACGTGCGATGACAATAATTATGATCATGCCGCTGATAACTTATCATCAAAGGCCAATGTGTGGTGGAAGTACGACCATGTTTCATTTTATTTTATTTTTAAATCGCTCTTTCTTGAAAATTGGCGCGTCATTTTTAGCCTTGAAATAAGGTTATATTTTTTTCTAATAAAGGCGGACTTCACCCATCCTTGGGATATAAGTCGCCTGTATAAGCTTTGCTTGATATCCTTTTAAACATTAAGGTTACAAATTGTATAATAGGACTTTATTTCTATATATATATATATTTTTCTACATGTATATGTAAGTAATTTTTTTATTGGTATTCACTTTAGACATCGAAACTAATGGGTCTTCTCTACTTACAATCGATGGCATATTAATCTTACTGATGTAGATGAACACAAAAACACCTTTTTTTTACATTACCTCTAAGCCTATATTTACACATGCTAAATTTTTATAGTTTTTAATGACATTTAATTTCAATTTCATTGTAATCTAACGTGTTAGAATTTTGTCATTTGAATAAAAAATGAATACATTAAATATTGGTCATTTAATGATTTTAAAGATTTTTAAAATTACTATTTGTTAGATAAAATGATCAGATGATGAAAAGTATCAGGGGATGAAATGACCGGGGGATGAAGTGACCAGGGGATGAAATGACCGGGGGATGAAGTGACCGGGGGATGAAGTGACCGGGGGATGAAATGACCGGGGGATGAAGTGACCGGGGATTAAGTGACCGGGGATTAAGTGACCGGGGATGAAGTGACCGGGGATTAAGTGACCGGGGATGAAGTGACCGGGGATGAAGTGACCGGCCACCATCTCTGATGTTCCTTCAGAGTTGATGATAATTTACTTCCTAGTCCAAACCTCCGACAAGACGACGGGGGATAAAAACAGGCAGGATATGAACCCGGGTCTATCGATAAGTTTGAATGGCAGTCCAGCCCGTTAGCCACAAGACCAGGCAGTAGTAAGTGGTAAGCACCCATGATTTCTTCGTAATTATGATGAAGCAAAAAAGAAACCAAAGGGTGAAAAAAAAAGGATTTATTATTTTTCCGACAATTTAAAATGCAAACAAGCCATACCAATTATTAGAACATGAATAAAAAAATAAAAAGCAATGTGATCTTTCACCCCAACAATAAAAATGAATGTGATCTTTCACCCCAACAATAAATACTCACATATAAACGATATGTAGAGGCCCCCATCTCTGTTAAACATTAGTGCCATCGCGTGCTATGACCAAACAAAAAGGACATCACATTTTCTGTTGTTTTTTTTTCGGGACATTGCTTGACGTCATGGCAGAGTCCCGCTAAGCGAATCTCAAAGTTTAAAGTTCTTTATTCTGATCACGTTGGAACTGAAGCTGAACATATCTAAGAAAAAAAAACGATTAGTGCTTATACAAGTGCGTATTAGATCAGAACGGGAGTACTTCCATTTGACCATATTATTAAATGACATGTCATGCACAACCCTACGCTATTATACAATGTCATCCTTTGTGACGAAGACTTTATTTTCTGTTGTTTTGTTTCCAGTAGAAGAGATCACATTGCCAAAAAAAAAACAAAAAAAACATAAGACATAACCGTAAGGTCGATGTGTTCACAACAATGAAAAGTGTACATCGTTCAGAAAATGCTCAATCTTGACCATCATAAGGTTGTCCATTGTCCTCTGTTCGTACATATGCTTTATACATCCCAAACGAGCGAAGTCCTTGAAATCGGGATTCTTTCAAACTGTCTTTGGTTTTTAATGGAAGCCCATAAATTTCCAGAAATATAATAATAAATGGTTTTCATGTTGCGTCTAGTTTGACGCTAGTACGTTCTGTTCCCATTCGATTTGAAAATTAAATTTTAATTCATACGAAATATAATTCTACCAAATGATGTAAGAAAACAGGTAGAGGTATTTTAATTATTTTGCCAGCTTTCATCTATATGCAATACTTTATTGATTAAGGAAATGTTTTTTTCGACGCTGCATAATAGTTCTCATCATACAGAAAAACAACAACATATGCTCGGGTGTAAAAACATGAGGAAATATTTCCCTGATCTCGGCTGCTAACGACTTTATCGTACAGTGCCGTGAACGTTCACCAAACTGCTTTGATCTGGTTACGACACGAGAGTGTACACAAGCTATCGGGAATTCAGTTTAGTACTCCACAAGCCCAGGGCTATTCCATACAGACGCTCTATTCCAGGACCAGTGTTTATATTTTTTTAAAAGGTTTTTGAAAAAAAAAAAAAAGGGGGGGGGGGTCAATATTTGAAACTTTTTTCGGGCGGGACCTTTGTGCCAGTCGCGTATTACAGTTCGGATAGGCATTGTATCGGGGACACATCAAATCGATACGCCTGTCGTTCTCTTAACGGATGTCTGGATGTAACGGATGTATGGATATAACGGATGTATGGATGTAACGGATGTATGGATATAACAAATGCACGGAGACAGCTGATGAATTGATATAATGGATGTTTGGATACAGCCGATGTTTCACTATAACGCCTGGATACAACGAATGCCTCGATGTATAAATATAGAGGAAAGTCAAAATACAAAACAGAGGCGGCTTTAGCAGTGCACGAGGCCCTGGTCGAGTGTCGTAAAGGGGCTCCCGAATATATGTACGTTGGACAGACAGTGACAAAAAAAAAATATCTCTTTACAGCGAGAGCCCCCACAGGCGCAGGGCCTTGGGTGGTTGGCTCACTCGCCACCCCAAAATGCGGGGTCTCTGATCGAGACCAATCGGCTGCAGAGCGGGGTCAGTTGAGTACCAATAACTCGTAGCTACGTCACACGTCTTCAGCTAGGCCTGCCATAACGATTGGTCTCTCTCTCTCTCTGATTAAAAGGATGTCCGGATACAATTTACAAAAGATGTCTGGATACAATTTACAAATAATATATGGATACAGTTTAAAAAAGATGTCAAACAATTTACAAAAGATGTCATACAATTTACAAATATCTGGATACCATTTACAAAAGATGTCTCGATACTATTTGTATTTACAAAATATGTGTGGATACAATTTACCAATTATGTCTGGGTACAATTTACAATGAATGTCTGGATACAAACTAAGATAACTTGGAGTCGTACTTTAAACGTGAGCTGGATATTCTGCATAATCTCGTCGGTTGAGCTTAATTTTTTTTTTGTTTGGTGATATCTTGACCTGCCCGGTCAAAGGTCGACATCCTGGGTATCTTATCTGGAGTGTTTTTAAGTTTTATAAGGGCGTGTAGCAGTTCAAAAGTTCTGCCATTTTAACCGTTTAAATTTGCCGTGTGCAAACCGAGCGCAGACTGACATGAGCGTAATACATATTACAGATGGAATGGCGATTGCGCCAGTTGCTATGACAACCAACTGAGCTAGCTATTCAGTTTATAGTTTTCATGTACACGCATAATTTGACAATATAGGATTAGGGCCGTGGTGGCTGAGCGATAAAAGCTTTTGTCGAGAGGTTTCGTGTTCAAATATCGGTGAAGACTAGGAGTTTTAATAGTTTTTCTTTTCACATAGATAAATTCAATTTTTTATCGTTTTTAGAATACATGATTTCAGAACACGTCAATTAAAATGTAGTGGATACTTGACATTGAGGAATGTCAAGGTTGTTGGTTCATGTGCAGGCCACATAGCAAACTTGTTAGCCGTAGAAACCATTTACATCATCTGCCTTATAATCGCAAGCAGGGCCGGTCTTAGGCCACTGCAACCTATGCGGTAGCAGCGAGCCCCAGCGCTTTCATAGGCCCCGCGCTAATTCAAGGTGTAATAATTAAATTACAAAATATATAAGAAAAATTCCATGAAATCTCCTAAATTTATTTAAAATCTCCTGAAAACTCTAAAAGTCTCCAGAAAAATATATAAAATTGTCATTTGTGGGTGTTATTCATTGCGGAAAACGCCAATCCTAGGCGCGATAAAAGAAAAAAAGGCATTGTCAGTTTTCATGTAATAAAATGTAACAAATGGGCGAATATTTACCTAAATCGGAAGTTTCAGTACTTTATTTACTTTTATAGTCACTAGCATATAAAAATGCCATTGGTTACAAGGTTCGTAAAGTACAGATCGCAATTTTTAAAGAATAAATAAAATCCAAAGTCGAATTGTTTTCTTATACAAAATCTTAATTTTCACTAATTATCCATATTCCCACACAGACTGGGCCCCGCGCAATCAGTTTTGCATAGGGCCCCGCAATTGCTAGGACCGGCCCTGATCGCAAGGGTGTGAAAGGAGCTTCACTTTTATTATTACATATCTTAAATCAACTCACTCAGTCTGCCTGTTAAAACGTTTGAACATCCCTATTCTACCAGTTCCTATTTTCGAATCAAGTTAAAACTTTGCACAATTGTTCATTAAATCTGACAATCTTTTATTGTTTGCATTTTAAATTTCACAGTGTTACCCCTCCCCCGCAAACAGTTGCCAGATCCTAGAAATGGGCAAGTAATTGAAAAAAAATGCGCATTGGTACAAAGCTAGAGGTTTAACAAAAGCAACAATTGTATGACACACATAAAGATAATATTTAATGAATTATTTAATAATATTTAATGAATTATTTAATAATATTTAATGAATTTATTTAATAATATTTAATGAATTATTTAATAATGTTTAATGAATTCATGTGAGAACTTTATACACTTTCACACATAATATAAACCAAATGTGGGGGAATTAAAAAAAAAAAAAAACAGTGTATCCTGTATCAGGTCTCCAGAATATAATAGCTTTGATAAGCTATGTATTTTAAACAAATTATTTAAACCAATGCAGAATCAAATTACGAAAGTTCTTACGATCGTTTCAAAAATTGATTTTCATTGGCATAGGTAATGCAGTGACGTTTCATTATAATGACCTTGACATATTTAATTATTTCAACTCTCTTCCAATCATCATCTTTTCATTTTATTACCTTTTTCATAAATTTCATTACACCCCCCCTCCGCATTTCTCCTTATTGCTTTCTCTTCTTTAACTCATAACAAAACTGTTTTTTTTTTTTTTGGCTAAAGTAATGTAAATGGAATTTTAAAAAATCAAAGTACAATCAAAGATTAGATTAATATGATTAAGTCTGAAATTCCACTATAGAATGATTCTCCCATCCCTAAGGAATGCCGAAAAAGACTCGCAAAACTAAAGTCTTTGTGTGGTGGTGAACCAAATGTCAGGACAGATGTTCTTGGCCTCGAGAGTACTTAGACCTATATACGTCCTCCAGAGCTGTTGCTGCTCTCACGCACGGCATGCGCAGTACAAACGCACGCGTAAAACATGCACGCACATACTAGGATCGCGTAACCGATGCCGAAGGCCCTTTGAAGAGTGCCGGCGCGAACTTCTTCGCACAAGATGTGAAAATGTCAGCAGCATAAGAACAAGGGGGTCGGGGGATGGTTGGGAGAACAGAACGTGGAGGGGTAAGAAAAGGAGAGAGGGGGGGATGAAACATTGGTGACTAGAAAGTATTACAATCGAGTTAAGGGCGACGATGACGCACAAAGGGGGAAAAAAAAAGGACTGAAGATAGGTAAATCTGAAATAACAGTGACACGAGTGAATGAGAAGAAGAGGACGAGCTGACAGCCGAGGGAGAAATAGAGAGAGAGGGGGGAGAGATAGAGAGGGGGGGGGAGATAGAGAGGGGTGGCGATGCAAAGCGAATACGATTCCTCCAGTATGCAGGCCATACAATAAGTAAGTGCATCGAATATACAGGTAATATACAGGTGCATTTGGAGGGATGACGTTAGCGGCCAGTCAATAACCTCTAAGCGAATGTCTTATAACACAAAATGCAAAATATGGAATGATTAGGACAAGGGATTATGAATAAGGGATATTAATGATAGCCAAGAGATTAACTTACAGAATAAGATACAGATTTCATCATCTGACCCTTAGTTAAATAAATCAGAATTTTAAAAAGGAAAGTCCAGTGGCGTAGCTAGGGTGGGGAGGAGGGGGGAAAATACAGTAAATACATTACATTAAAAGAGTTACGCAAAATGTAAGTGCCCCCAAAGAGGTCAAGCCCCCGGGCCCCTAAACGATGGAAAATTCCTAGCTACGCCCCTGGGAAATACCTGAATCACGAACAAACACCGCAATCTTTGTATTATAAGATTTGTTGTTGACATTGGGAAATTCCTGAGCTTTTTAAATATCTCTGGAAGAGATCTAACTGTTAAAGCTTATTAAGGGTTTCCCAGACGAGAAAGAAATGTAACCCTGCCAAAGTAGGTCCAGAAGGAGAGGCTTAATGACAATATGATTTAATCAATTAGTTTATTATGATACAAATTTTTTTTTTCTCTCACGAAAACAGCGGGGAATCTATTTAGTGCATTATGTTACGGGGGGAAATGTTTTTAAAATATTAATCTAATAATGTTTCTTTCAATTGTATGTACTTCAAATATATGGATGCATGGCCGTTTGGTCCTCGCCTCAAAATGTTTTAGCTATCAAAACTAAGCAAAATAGGCTTGGCTATCTTAAGTCTGAACCAGTCAATAAAATTATCATTAAATCTAATAAATCGAACTACAATAATAAAGGAGCTCAAACGAGACAGAAACAGAATTACAGAAAACAAAAATTTAAAAAAAAATGTAATGAAAACTTAATTAATATTGAATAGAGCTGGTAAACATGAGTACTCGATCCCAACTTTTTAATGAGAGCGATTTCGATACCACAAATAAACTGCGTCGATTATGACTGAATAAGAAGACAGGATTGTTTTATAATTATGTATTATTACAACTTAATTTTGAAAATAAATTGGGGTAACAAAGAAATTGACCATAAAAATCACTATTTACCTTTTGAAAAAAACAAATTAATACAATGAAATCGACTTTGGTCATTTTTAGGGCAATGGACTGAAATCGAGTCTGGAAGTTTACTAGGAAACAATGAGAATGGATTCGCTTCACTTTAATGTATTGGTCAAAAGTACAGACCATCGATCGATGTCCGTTCCCATGAGGCAGCACTCTATCGGAATGATGAACATGGCCGAAGCGTCATTAAAATGACATGTTTTCTTTCGTTTCTTTTGTTTGTATTGTAATTATAGATTTTATGTTGCTTTTTTCCCCCTTTGTTCTTCCACCTGACCTTGGAAGAAGAAAATATTTGTTTGATAATGGGTGTGGGAGAAACAACATGTACAAATATCTAAGTGGACAAAAACCCCACATATTTAGCCATATCTGTTAATACAGAAGAATAAATTTCCCTTGTTTGTATAAAAAGAAATAATTAGTCTCCAGAATTGACCAGGTGTAGGAGAAATAACGTGCTCAAAATTTGGCGCAAACAGACAGACAGACAGACAGGAATTCATAAAAGCTTTGTTAAAATAGAAACGCACGGGAGTAAAATGTTCATAAACGTTGATGATTGTGTGATGCGGAGCGAGAAAGGGGGGGAGGAGGTTCTTATTTAAAGGAATGCCTATTGAGTGAATATTATTATTATATTATTATAGCTTTTATATAGCGCTACTTTCATGCTTATAGCATGCTCAGAGCACTTTGATCCAATCTCATTTGTGGACCAGTGGGGGGAGGGGGTATCTAGGAGTTGGTTTCCCGTGCTGCCTTTGGGCGCTCAGTAAACACAACTCTGCCCGAGTCGGGTGTCGAACCTCGGGCCCCCTTCTAGGTAGCCAAGCAAGCCAAGCTCAAGCCGCACTTAGCCTCTCGACCACGCTTCCCACGAATACATGAATAAGAAAGCAAGATAAATACTTGAAGCAATGTTTTGTTGAAATAACTTGCCGGCGAAGACCTCGTAGCCGAAACAATCTTTCTTTAACTCTTTCTCTCCGTAATTATTTACCACATTCTGGTGGAATCAACGTTGGTATCGTCAGTTAGGAGAGAAAGAGTTAACTCGCCAGGGTTTTCCCCACTTGCATCCACCTTCATTTTTTCCCCTCTCACAAAATTGTAGAATATGTATTTGGATAAATTTTTCGAGAAAAGAAGGAAAACAGAAATGAAAGGGCAAGCACAAAAGAATGTCCTTGTTTTACTTCCGCCTCGGTGCAGACGACTACCATCCCCGCCACCAAGCATGTGTAATAACCCTGGAGGTAATCCGAACAGAAAGGTCAGACGTACACACTAGACTGACATTTCAGCCCTCAACCAAGTCTCGCCCAGTCAGCTCTTCTGATCTGTTTCTCTAGTGCTCATCTTTATGTAAGTTCATTTTTTTTTTTGGTGCGTGTTTTCCAGCGGAAACAGAAAGCCCTCACATCGTCCAACTTTTGTTTTGTTTTTATGTTATCTGTTCACTACGCATGATTACGCATATAAAGCTTGGAAAGTGCGACATAATACTAAAATACAAAACTAATGCTATTACTTTGTATCTCTCTGCCTGTCTGTCTGTCTCTCTGTAATACTGTAAACGTTTAGATTAGTTAAAAGAGTAATAGAGAGAGAGAGAGATATACACCAGTTATGTGAATATCAATCTAAGTATATCTCGTCTATTCAGGAAATCTCACTCTGTGTACAGTAGTGTACACCTCTCTGTTTATCTCTGCACGTCTTCTTCATTCACCCTCTATCTGTCTCTTCCTCATTTATCTTATGGTTTGTCCTTCTATGCTCCCTCTCTATTCCTTTTAGTTTCTTCCTCTCTCTCTCTCTCTATCTCATGTAAACGTTTGCGGACGCACTTACTCTTTCTTTTGATTGTACCCTTGTTTCTCTCTTTATTTCTTCCCCATATTCTCTCTCTCTCTCTCTCTCTTTGGCTTCCTCTATTCCTGTTTCTTTGTTCAATCTCTTTCTCTCTCTCTCCCTCTCACTATCCTCCCCCATCTATCTTCCTCTACAGCCAATGGCCTCTCTTTATAGAGCAGACGTAAACATTTACAGATGCATGTTTCAACAGACGTACATTTATTTCTACTTGGCGCCATAAAAAAATGTCGCTTAAATCAAACATCAGTTTTTATTTTACGACAGACAAACACACAAAAAATAAAAAAATGGATGGGAAAAATACAAACGTGTGTGTAACTAGGGCAACGAATCGAGATTGTGTGTATGTGTGTGAAGGGGGGCGAAAAGAGAAGGGGGAAGCATCTAGATGAGTATTGATTTTTCTTTCCAAAATAGCTCCCAACATTCCGCCCCACTGTCACCCACACACAACGCCAATTACGGCACAGACCATAAAGCCTTAACGTGCTGCCCTTTGAACAATCACGCATTGGGAGGGGGGGGGGCAACCACGGAGATGACAAAATGGGAAGAAGGAAAAAAAACAAATAATAAAAAAAAAAAGTGATTTATTTTTAGAAACAAACACGTGACCCACGAGAAGGGGGCGGGGCATGATGAGATGGTGCGAGAATTCATTACTGTCGAGGAGTCGCTTGATGACGACACGCTTGCATCCCTTATTAGCCTAGTTTGAGGCTGTTCAGAATGGTATTGGACAATCGAACGTCTTTCATTACCTTTTCTTTCCCTTGAAAATTTGATCATTGACATGCAATATTGGATGTTCCCAAATGTATCATAGTTTCACTTTATCAAATACGAATCTGCTTGGATAAGTCTATATTAAAGGCCGTTTCAAATTATCTTTAAATACGAATTGGCATCCGAAACAGGGCCTACATAAGATACTTTGAATCCCTAAAGAAAGTGAATTTGGTGGCCCCCCAAATGAAATAGAAAAATACAAAATAATTATAGAAAAAATAAAATTACACAATTTATTGAAAGCCTTGTCTGATAATGCTTCGAAATAACTATAGCTCTGACTAGCACTGATATATAAACTTATAAACAGCGGTCAAACTTCTAAACTACCAGATGACCAAGATTCCAGAACAGACCTAAGATTTGAACTCACTCCCATACATTTCCGCACACAAAACACAAAAGAAAACGTAGAACGAACCAACCAGATAAACGAAGACGTGGACATATCAAGCACAAACGCAGCGCGAATCTGCTAATTTGTGCCCCAAAAGAAACACGATGCAGCCGACAAGGCGCCCTTTGCAGGCGCCCCGCTACTTAGCCACATACTCGTTCTTAATAACACTTTATCAATCATACACTCTTGGAATGACCTAGATACGTCATCATTCTCAATCTAATATATAAAACAGGATGGTAAGGAGTATGTAAGCATGTATATATGTCCTTTATAGAAATCAAAACCATTTGACTAATCTTAATGAAACTTGACATAAACGTTCCTTAGATAATAGCGGTGATCTTAGGATATGTAAAATTGACCTACAACAAGAGAGTTGACTACATTTAGGACAGTGAGGCATCTTGACGTAGATTTTCACTATTTAAAAAAGCATTGAAATTATTTAACAAAACAAAAACATTAACGAAAAAGAAAAAAAAACGAGCAAAACCGGGGAAATACAAAGCTAAATAGTGCATTATTATAAAAGTGTGGGAGCACCATGAAGAATACAACGCTAATTTTTTTCTAAAAAAAGAAACTGCAAAAAGTTTTCATCTTAGAGGCAAAAAGTTGACCAGATGGAGAGGCGTGTTTTTTTTTTTTTTTTTGGTACCTCGCTCTTGCAATAAGTTCACAAATTGATACTACAACATCAAGCGACATAACTAGGAAGCAAGTCCAACTTAAAGCAGTGAGATTTATAACAAACGAATAGTCACATTTGATTAGAGCAACACCTTTAGTATAATCACTAAATTTAGGAACTCTTCAGGATAGAAGACTTAAAAGTGAATTAGCAATTATACACAAAACACTAAACCATAATCTTCAAATACAAAAAGAAAACCTAATAAAATACTCAGAAAGATACAAAGATAAAGGCATATTTGTTATTCCATCTGCTAGGACATATTCTTACAAGTGCTACTTCTTCCCTAGCCTATAAAGCCATTAGAAAATAAAATGCTTGCCTGAATCAGCCGGCAAAACCAAAAACTCAGCACAATTTAAGTCACCGATTAACATGCATGACCACATTGACACATGAAATGCTTCAGGACGTAGTTATCTACTTTTTTGAAGTAACGCCTGTAATATATAAGCTTTCATATGGATTAAAAATGTCAAATCATTTTATGGTCCTTAAAAATTGGTAGAACCGCTGACGCATACCACATTCATTTCCAGACGTCTGCTATTTTGAATATAATACACTTTAAGACTAATTACTTGTACGAGGCTGAGGCGTGATGATTATTTAAACATTGAGATTACTTTTAATGGCCAAAAAAACACAACAGATGTTTTATGCAAATGTAAAACTAATGACCAGGCATTAGTGTTTTGCAACGGGTAATTTACTCCGCGTACTGCTTGCCTAAATAATTTAGCTCTAAACGCATGCGCATACACGCACTAACACGCACACATACACAAGATGACGAGCTGAAAAGAAAAAAAACACAATGTTAACAAAAACTAATTACGGAAGGCTTGGTTATCATAGGAACTAATTCAAAGGACGACATTCAACAGTATATTTTTTTTAATACCTCAATAGTAACTCTGTCAGTCTATTTGTAACTTGCATGTTCATTTGTGACTTGTATGTCCATTTGTAACTTTGTATGTCCATTTGTGACTTTGCCGGTCCATTTAAATTTTACATTAAAAAAAAAAATTTACCTCTTCACTAGAGTAGTAATTTCTTTTTTTTTTTAATCACAATAAGACTTTGTTCCTGTTAAGGTGCACAGCGGTGCGGTGCTAATGCAGAGCGGTGCGAATGTTTTGTTCACTAGGAAATTTTTTTTTTTTAATTACGAAAATGAACGATCGGATAAAGACTACGAATCTGAAGAGTTTCTTAAGTGTTCTGTTTGTTCTAAATGTAAATTGGTACGTTCAGACATTTAATTTTGGATTTGTATATTCAATTATGGCTTTAGTACGAAACATCGAGAGACGCAAATTTCTACGTTATTGGGTAAACTGCAAAGACTTTCTTCCAAGCCAATAATAGTAGGCCTACGATAGTTTTACGCTGTCTATACTGTAGGAGGACTTAAGAGACTTGATATTTAATCGCCATGTACAATTACACACAGAACAAACAGAACACTAAAGAAACTCTTCAGATTATTTTACGGGATTTTACTGCTCAGCCAGACTGTCAGACTATAAGAAGTTCATACCGGCTTTTGCCATCCATCTATCCCAGTGGTGCTACTGGTGCTACAGCCCATGGAAGGATATGGCCTGCTTTTACACATCCCTCCATTCA
>JADKLZ010053974.1:0-11507 GCA_021533235.1 Biomphalaria straminea | reverse complement strand
TCTATCTATCTATCTATCTATCTATCTATCTATCTATCTATCTATCTGTCTGTCTATCTCTATCTATCTATCTATCTATCTATCTATCTATCTATCTATCTATCTATCTATCTATCTGTCTGTCTGTCTGTCTGTCTGTCTGTCTGTGTGTCTCTCTCTATATATCTATCTATTTGTCTATCTATCTATCTATCTTTCTATCTATCTATCTATCTATCTATCTATCTATCTATCTATCTATCTATCTATCTATTTATCTATCTATCTATCTATCTATCTATCTATCTATCTTTCTAACGATCGATCGATCGATCGATCTATCACAAACCTCACTACAGCTTTTAGGCCTCTCACCAATGCTATCAATTCTAGTTTTTATTTAAAGCATTTCAACTCAATTTGTATTTTATACAATCAGTCTGTTCTGTTCCATGTGTATCTATTGATTTAAAACCAATACATCCCAGTAAATAGCTTTAACCAATGCTATTAAAAGCCGTTCAAATTTATTTAGACCCAACAGCGATAATTAAAATTCCTCTCCTGACTACAGCTTATTTAATAAAACAATGCTATCTCGGGGTTTGAAAATACCCCACCCCCGGTCAGTTCGTGTTCGACCAGCTCTTCCAATTTGATGTCTGTCAATATATCATGCTCAAATCTTGCGGAAGGCATGTGTATGTTTACCTGTCAAATCTGACCTACTAAACCAACGGCTTATAGGTAGCTTTTGATACCCTCCGCTATCGCAAGGTCCTGACACACAGCGAGCCACACAAGGGGGACGACTCTCGCGGTTTATCAGGTTCCCGTGTATTATTTTTATTGAATACCATCGTTATCCATTATCTGCCCCTGTGTCTTAGAAAAAATAAATTTGACTGTCATGGGGAGATAAGAGGGCTCTGAAAAGCTCTCTTTGATACGAGAGTTAGGAGAGTTACTTACCCCTTTCCGTCGCTGCTCTCTAGCCCTCTTCCCCCTGTCCCCATTGTTTTTTTTTCTTTGAGATAATGATCTAAAAGTACAAGAAGTGGACATGTCAGAAGTAAAATACAAGATTCCTAACAGAGGGGGCTCAGTTCAAATCCCCAAGTTGACTAATTTTGTTTTATTCAAGATTCGACTCGATATGAATAAAGTTCTCAGAGTTCCTAGGTACAGCTTTCTCCAAGCTCCCATCTCAATTACAAAATTACATCCTCCCCCCCCCCCAATTAAAAAAAAATGAACCAGAGCGCACTGTAAGATACCAACAGGGGCGTAGCTAGGTATTTCCCATCGTTTGGGGGCCCGGGGGGGGGGGCTTGGCCTCTTTTGGGGGCCCTGCATTTTGCGTAATATTTAATTTTTAATGTAAAAAACACTCATTTGGGGGCCCCCCTCAGGTGGTGGCCCGGGGGGATTTTCAAATTCTTCCCCCTTCTCTCCCCCTAGCTACGCCACTGATACGCAAAAAGCAATAACGATTATTACAACGGAGTTAGTTGGTTACTACGTAAGTTAAAGCTGATTCCCCAATATGCAATTCTATACCAAGGAATCTTTGTTAAAGTCAATAAAAGAATTAAAATGCAGTTGTGGCCTGATTGGGCAGCTCTCAAAACCAGAATTCATATGCAGTTGTGGCCAGATTGGGCAGCTCTCAAAACCAGAATTCCTATGCAGTTGTGGCCAGATTGGGCAGCTCTCAAAACCAGAATTCATATGCAGTTGTGGCCAGATTGGGCAGCTCTCAAAACCAGAATTCCTATGCAGTTGTGGCCAGATTGGACAGCTCTCAAAACCAGAATACCTATGCACTTGTGGCCAGATTGGGCAGATCTCCAAACAGTTTTGTCTTTCAAAGGTTCTCTAAGGCCTCTTGATAATGTATACAGCTTTGAAGGACATTGTGTCATTCTTTGGTGGCAGTGTACAACCTCTGGAACTCTTTTCGGATTTCTCATTCTGTTATACCCTTTACGGAGGCAAAAAATGTTCACGTGAATCGTGTCAATATAACTTAAAAAATTAAATAAATATCATTTTCCCTGAAATTTCGATAACAAGCACATATTCTACAATAAACAATAAATTTAAAATGTATTTAATCCTAAAAACTTGTGCACGGCTAGGTATCATCAGCAAGCCCACTGTTACCTGACCTCTTCCATTCCAACACAGAACATTTTTTCCCGTCATTCTAAACGTACACCCCCGCATACATACACATACTAGATAACAGCCCTAACAACCCCTCCCCTCCCATCCAGCGCTAGTATCAACCCCCCTTAACTACTTTCCGATCTGGGTCACAAAGGTCGCATACTTTGACCTATAAACTCTTGATCTCTTCATTTTAATTTGTATTTGACATTCCATGGTGATTATATATAGAGATAGAGATCTATCTGCTTTTACATACTCTCGTCCAAGCCTCGACTAATGTCTCGCATTTTGGAAGTCAGATTTGATCGTACTCAATTTTTTTTTTATAGTTTATTGAATAATTGTACTTCCTGTTGGAGTGTGAGCAAGCCGTAAGACGAATGTAAACAAATGAGGAAGACAGAGGCGCCATCTGGTACAATAGGTGTTCCCAGCTGCCTCGGTCTCAGCCTCGTTCTGGTTACGTTTAGCAACTGGCTTCAAATCTTTTCTGTTTATGGAAATAGCGACCAATTGTATACACTGTTTCATTTTTAAAAGAGTTTTTTTTTAAGCTTAAAAGTATCGTAGAAACCCAACCCTTAAATAGTGTAGTACAATGTACATGTCAGATAAATTTGTCTAATTTCCTAATTTAATTTAGTTGCCTATTGTACTAGTCTATAAATCAAATAAGAACATAAAACTAAAATGTTATTTAACCTTGGTTAGACCTATAATAGAATATGCATCCTCTGTTTGGGACACAAAATAAAGCAGTGAGATTTATAACAAATCAATATTCACATTTGAATAGAGTAACACCTTTAGTAAAATCACTAAATTTAGAAAGCCTTCAGGACAGAAGACTCACAAGTAAAGTAGCAATTATACATAAAACACTGAACCATAATCTTCAAATGCAAAAACAAAATTTAATAAAATACTCAGAAAGACACAAAGAAAGAGGCACATTCCTCATCCCATATGGTAGGACAAATTTGTACAAAAGCTCCTTCTACCCTAGCGCTATTAGAGCATGGAATGGGTTGCCTGAGCTAGCCAGGAAAACCAGTGACTTGGCAGAATTTAAGTCATTGGTTAATATGCATGACTGAATGCATGACGCGTAGGACGTAATCATCTTTTTTGAAGTAACGTCTGTATTGTATAAGATAAGATAAGTGTTTCCGAAACCTTATCTGTAACGGAACAGTTCGCACATTCTGGATATTTATCGGAACACTTTGCTTATTTTGTTTTCAAAGAGAGATTAATGCACGTGGTGGCCTACTAGTTAACCCTTAACTCTTTCTCTCCGTAATTATTTACCACATTTTTTTGGAATCAACGTTGGTATCGTCAGTTCGGAGAGAAAGAGTTAAAGTGCTGAGCTTTTTTTTACAATGAGTGCATACACAAAGGAATTACTATTTTGATGTTTAGAAGCTGAACTACCACTCGCGTTTTAAGGGTTAACTATTCCAGCAGTTTGTGGAATACCTTTTCAGACCTCCAGGAACACTGGGGTGCCGGGGAACAAAGTTTGGGAAACAGTGGCGTAGCTAGGGTTGGGGGAGGAGGGGGAGAATTTGAAAATCCCCCCCGGGCCCCCACTTGAGGGGGGCCCCAAAGGACACTTGCTTCCCCGGGGGAGGGATTTTCAATTCTACCCCATCCTCCCCCCAACCCTAGCTACGCCACTGCCATTAGGCAGACGACAGTTTTGTGACTGGCGGAGGATGTTAGTGGTGTATCATACAAGCCTGTGACGTGGCGACGAGCCATTGGTTTAAACTGCCCACATGTTCTGACGTTAAGACTAATACTGCTTTATTGATCCTTAAATTGAAATTTGTGGTGATTAAAGGGACCCTTTTTTCTAATATAAAGACAACACAACAGAAACATATACAGTACAGACACAATAGCAATATTTCATTCAGCGGCTACACACAGGCGTCTTGGTCCTTTTCATGTTTCAGTGTTAGGGCCTTCTATAGCGAATGGTCTCGGCTAGATAATGCCTGTATTTTCTTTCAAAGGGCGGACCACAGAGGTGAGAGGTAGTTGTGAGGACAGAAACAGGGGTGTGTGCGTGTGTGGGTGCACGACATTGTGTGTGTGTGTGTGTTTTTTAATGTGGTTCATTCAGATTATACTTTCACTTGCACTAGCACACAAGACAAACAGGTAAACGTAGCCACATCCAGATCATATCATATATAGCTCCTCCTTCGTGTTCGAAGATGAACACATTTCTCATTTCCTATGGACTCGAAGATGGCTGTAGAGTCCAATCCTCGCTTTGAAAAGCCGGCCGCAAATGTGGCATGGGTGAGTTTTGTCAGTTTCAGATAGGCCTGCTTTTTCTCTCTGCTTTCTGTTGGTTCGGCGCTCTATCGCACTGGCCACTCTACGTGCTTCAAATCTTGAGACTCCGAGACTCACAGCTTCTCGCCATGCGGAGCAATCTAGAGCTAGTGCTTCCCAGCCATGAATGTCGATACGGCATTCCTTGAGGGAGCTCTTGAGGGTGTCTTTGTAGCGCTTGTATTGGCCGCCTTGGGAGCGCTTTCCTGTACATAACTCCATACAGAAGTCGCTTGGGAAGGCGATTTTCTGGCATGCGGACTACATGTCCCGCCCATCGTAGTTGGGACCTTTTTACTGTCGCATTAATACTGTGCATGTTGGACAGCTTTGGAATTTCTGTGTCTGGTATGTGGTCAGACCAACGCACCTTATGGATACTCCTTAGACAGCGTAGATGGAAGGAGTTTAGCTTTTTGGTGTGGCGGGAGTATAGGGTCCATGACTCTGATGCATATAGGAGTGACGGGAGAACTACAGCACTGTAGACTTTCAGTTTTGTGGTTAAAACTGTGAGCAGTCAAGGTTATAGAGAAGATGTGTAAAATTCATGATCACATACACTGTTCATTGTAATATATCCACTGGAGTTCAATAATTATAAAGTCATAGTTTGATTTTTAAAGCCATTGTTTTTAGCAATTAAGGTTATTAGAGCGTATGTTAATTAACACCCAGCGGATTTTTTACTGAAGAAAAAGGGCACAATATCTTAATCTTATAAGCATAAATATTAGATTTGTTTTAGGTGTAAAGGGGAACGCATTAGAAAGCTATTTCATCACGCTATTACTCAGTTAATGATTCTTACTGCACTTGTTTTTGTTTTATTCCCACACTCTCTCTGGTGTTTATTATATCACCTGAAAATGCGTTTTTATTAATCATTCAATGAACAAGAGTTCTAGTCTAGCCAAGCATTGTCTGGGCTTGTCTAACAAAATCTACTCTAAAGGCTTGTAGAGAGAAAACAAAAGCCAGAACGTCTTGTCATGTAACGCTAAAAAAAAAAAGAGTATTGTGTGAGTATTCTCTTCTGCGTGTGTATGTACTCACCTGCACGTCCATGTGACTGTGCTGCACGCACCGTGCAAAGCAACGACTTAGGGTTTAGCGTTTAACTCTGGGTGTCAGAAGTGTTTCCTCTTACCCAGCGAATAGCCGAAATAGAAGGCTCGCGTCTTGATTCCCCCCCCTCCCCACAGCACCCCCTCCCCCCTTTCTTTCTTATTCTAGTTCGTAGATTGACGCATCTGGCTTTTTGTGAGCGTACATACACGCTGGATCTCTGGGGTTGTATGTATGTAGAGACCGCAGTGGTTCTCAATCATTTTAAACTCGATGGTAAACATGCACATACACCTTGTGTTTCAATTGTAAACTTATTTCTCCTGCCCCTTAATAATAATAATAATAATAATTTTATTTGTAAAGCGCTGTTAACAAACAAAAATGTAGGCTCAAGGCGCTGTAAAAATATTACAAACACAAACATATAAAATGACAAACTAATCTAAAAAAGTTTTAAACAAATAAGTCTTAATGTTCTTCTTAAAAGTGGTGTAGCAAGTTGTCTGTCTTAGATCAATGGGGAGTGAGTTCCAAACCTTTGGTCCGTGAACTGAAAAAGCCCGCTGACCGTAGCTTTTGAGGGAAAAACGTGGCACCACTAAAAGCGTTGAGTCCATTGAGCGTAGGGCTCTCTGGGGGACATAAGGAGTAATTAGTTCGCTAAGGTACAAGGGCATCTCATTGTTGTAAATACACTGATGACAAAGTGTGGCGACCTTGTATTCAATTCTTGCTTTCACGGGAAGCCAATGGAGCGTGCGATAGAGCGTAGTAGCAGAATCTCGTCTTGTTTTTTTAAGAACTATTCGTGCGGCGTTGTTCTGAATACGTTGCAGCTTGGCTATTTTGTCATCAGGTATACCTGCTAGTACGGCGTTGCAATAGTCAAGGCGGGAGAAAAAAAAAAGAAAAGGCTTCTCACTAAATCTGGGGTTATATACAGGGGTGTAGCTAGGAATTTTCGATCGTTTGAGGGCCCGGGGGGGGGCTTGATCTCTTTAGGGGCCCCTGCATTTTGCTTAATATTTAACTTTTAATGTAAAAAAAAAATACTCATTGTGGAAAATAAAGTCTGTTGGCCACCTGACACCCTGCTTGATAACCGTTGGCCAGAGAAACAGATGACCTTAACATTATCTGGCCAATAGAACTCGTGGTCTGAAAGGAAATTTGTATTATTATCATTATAAACCGGAAGCCATTGGCCTCCAGGTTTTACCCGCGTAAGCCTGCATAGCAATAACATGCTTTAAATTTGGCGACTTTATAAGTTAGGGTGTATTTTAAGAGTAGAACAACTTAAATTTTTATTAGCCGGATAACTTAGTTTATTGTATAACTACATACATCGTTTAGACTTGCAATTGTCAGAAAGTAATTTTTTTTAAACAGACGCCATGTTTTCGAATGTGAGCTATTTGTATACACTAAAGCTGGTCAGTTTATTCGTTAGTGCAAACTTATTCACCAGTTCAAGCTAATGTATTGTTACTGGGTTAGACAACCCGCGGTACGCTTGACCTTTGTGGCACTCCTTGTTTATTCATTTTTGTTTTTCTGCTTCTATTTTTGTATCACATTAGCGGAGTGAGTTTAACCTACTTGCTGTAAACGTGGCGCGCAAAGAAGAAAACCCATTTGGGGAGAACTCTATCCCAGTATACGCCACTGTTTGTTTCCTCAATGAGGCGCACATTTCCTCCTCCCGCCCCAAGCCATTAATGTTTCAACTCCCCACGAGGCCAAAGCTTTTAACTCCACTGCAATATCTTCGACTTTTTGATTGCTTGTGAATTTATATTGCTATACGTAATTGCAAGTCCTAGTTTGACTACGACTATGGCCTACGTCTGGCCATGGATCTATGACTGATATTTACTAAATTTGAACGGATTCTTTAATTCGAATAAGGAAATACATGTTCAAAGTCTAGCTCAAGGTCAAATCGCCACTTCCTCTTCTGTCTGTCAAGACAGGAAATGTAATTAAAGTAAATGAAATCTATATTTAGAACACCCAGACGACGCTTAGCCAACTCACATTTTCTAATAACCGACTTGACATATAGCATTAATTATTTCGTCTAGCTTCAGCTGGTAATCCCCCAAGTTTGCTCAAACATTTCATAACATGAGATATTTTTTTCCCTTTCGTAATGTCAGAAATTGAAAGAAAGGGGACACAACTTTCTAGATTTTTTTTCATGTCTCATCATGTCAAATCTTTTCTTACAAAGGAGGTAATAATCTCAAGCTATTGTTTCCCTTGAAATAAAAAAAGATACATAAATATTCACACAGAACGTCACCATAATGTTACATAAAACAAAGGAGGTAATAATCTGAAGCCATTTATTTTTTCTGGCGTTAAAGTAGTATAAATATTCATATAGAGCATCACCCATAATGTTACATAATGTCTGAGCCGGGGAAAAATGGTTATAAATTATCTTTAAAAAAATCATACTCTGAGCTTGTTGGCGAGTTTGCTTTGAGGTTAGCAATAATTTAGAATCAAGGAAGAAACGGAAATCATAAAAGATATACACTGATGGACGACATCAAACAAAGCTGTAAGGAAATGGTACGTTACATGTATGTGTGAAGTAAACTCTCACACGTAGCGTGTTTTAAACCATATGAAGATTAATGTCCCCTTGTTTTATTTTATTCTCTCGAACCTAACAGAAAAGAAAGATTGTCAGTTTTAAGTTTAATGGTATAATTATTATCTGGGGGAACATATTCCCAACTCTGATATGGGCATTTTACTTTACACACATTTAGATTTTGATCTAGATTCTAGATGGATATAATTAATGTACATGGGTGATTTTTTTTAATATTATTTTGGACTTGAAGTGAAAACAAAAGTAAATACCTAAATACTAAGTTTGCTACACTCAACTCCCACATTAACTCCAAAACCATTTAACTCAATCCTCACATACCACATATGTACATATATCTCAGCTCTCATTCAATTTATCTCAGCTTTTAACGTTGATTAGTAAAGCGCTTGGCTTACGACCTAGGAGTCTCGGGTTCAAATCCCGAAGACTTGGATTTTGAATTTCGGGATTTCGTTTCTGAGTGTACCAAACAGCAAGGGATATCTGATATTAGTTGTTTGGTCGTTGTGCTGGCCACATGACACTCCCGCTAAACAAAGCGACATCTACATCACCTGCTCGATAAATCGTGAGAGTGCTAACCTGATTATTGGAGGTACTGTTGTTGGGTAGATGTGAATACTTTTTGTACCAAATATCTAAGCTATGTTTTATTTTTATTTATTATTATTATTTTTTTTTTTTGGGCTGGTAGGTCTGGTTCTGTAGGTAAGCAACGAAGAAACCAGTCAGCAAGATGGGATCTCTCCTTAGTTCGTACGAAAATAAGATTGTGCCTCGTCAATTTTTTCGTTTCAACCGGAATTCCATTTGTGAGCAATAACGATGATTCTCTCCCCTTATTCATCTTTAATTCGTCTAGAAACATTGATGAGTAAACCTTTTTTTTGTTCAGACAAGTATCATATAAATAACCAACTCCTTACAGAACGAAAGTAATTCTAAATTTAAAAATACACCACGGGTAGAATATGGTTTGCGGGCCGTAGATATGTCATCACTAGGTCACTTGTTTTTTTTTCCTTTCTTCGCAAAACTCGCGCATTGCCGCACACATTTTTGTTTTAAAAAAAACAACTATTTAAAAACTAATATTAAAAAACTCGTGAACTCATTTATATCTCTAGAACCACTACAATATACAAGCCTCGAACCCTGGCCGTCGACATTCCCGCGCCCTCCTCGAGAATTGCTCTAGGATTTAATAATCTTTAACTCTGAAGGAACATCCGAGCCATATAAACAATATAAAGTGAACGAGCTTTTTTATTTATTGCTATTTTTAAAGTTTTTTTTGTTAACTATTTCTTGTTTTACCTGTGCAATGACGTCATATCCGTCTGTTTTTTAACTGGCATTCTCATAAAAATGACTCTAGAAAGAAAGAGCAATGGATTGTTTCTCGTTGCAAAAAAAAGAAAGAAAAATATAAGGAAGAAAAATAAAACAGTTTAAAATTGTTATCAGATTGTAAGTTTGACATTCCACTCTTAAGTGGAAATAACTCTCACCTCGGAGGTTACTGTTATGTGCTAGTTATCTGTTCTTTGTTCTAATTTAAACGCAAAAGAGTAGCTTTTAGTTACAAAATGGGTATTTAAATACGAGCATTTTTCATTATAAATTATTATCAACTAAAGAAATAGATAAGCATTATTCACTTTATCAATTGCTTTGACTTCAGACAACTATTGTACTACTGGATATATTATTTGAACAACTATTGTATCACTGGATATACTATTTGGACAACTATTGTATCACTGGATATACTATTTGGACAACTATTGTATCACTGGATATACTATTTGGACAACTATTGTATCACTGGATATACTATTTGGACAACTATTGTATCTGTGTACAGGCCTATACAGTGTGTGTCTCCCATAGATTACGATTATGTGTGTCTCTTATCTCTTATATTGTACAGTATAGCAGCCCCCCCCCCCTGCCCAAAAGAATCCAACCATTTCATGTTATTAGATGCTTATCATTTTTTAATTAAGTCTATCCCAGCATCTACGCCCTTGCTGTGAAAATGAAACGGGGTGCAATGTGGTGCAAGCAAACACCTAACGCCAGCAACCACAAAGTGATAAAGGGGGTAGAAAGGGATCCAACCCGTCACAGATCCCTCCCCCCCCCTCTCTCGATAGCAGTCCTCAACGCTCCTGGCCCCGCTCTGGAAACGGTAGTGTGTACACACGTCTGATATGTTTTAGACAGCATGTGTGAAAAGCCCCCCCGGGGGCTTGTGCGTGGCGGGCAACACCTTTGGGTGTTGATGTAGGTCACTTCTGCTATTGTCTTGACTGTTGACTTAACGTAAAAGATATTTCCCCCCCTGGTATCTCACCGAGGCGAGCCTGGAGTGATGTCGGGATACTTAAGGAAAAGGGGGGGGGGGACTACGAAGGGCACAATAGTCCTGCTAGTTGAGACTCGGGGCCTAGTATCAAATGACTGCACAATGAACGAATGCTTCTGATATCACTTGACGATACCTGGGAATTCTTGACTTTTGACTTTTTAAAAAAAAATATATATCTGTTTAATTATGAAGCGGTTCTCAAAGTAGATCAACTCGTCCCCATTGTTTGCCTTGCAACACCTGGATGGAGTTCTGCAGCGCCCTCACTTTGTCGAGAAATTAATTACGTTATAAGTTCTTGGGATTTTAGACTTTAATTTAAAGCATATGATATTCAAATAAAAACAATAAATCAAAAAAGAAAAAAAAAGGGGTAAAAAAATGGAAGCTTTCTATGACATATTCACGTAAGCAGCACATTGTTGACATGAGTTGATACCCATTATATGTCAGAATTAGAATTTGCTTGATCTAGAAGTATGGTTAAAACAGTTTGAGACTCACAAAAATGACGGCACGACACAGAATCCCATTGCTATTGAGGAATCCCATTGCTTAATTTATTTTAAAAATACTAACGGAAACATCAACCAATAATATTCTGTCCCTCTCTATTTCAACAGCACAACCAGCTTAGCGTTATCAAGTCAAGCGGTTCTCAAAATATGGTCTAAAATAGCAATGGGCCGTGACTGTCCACGACCTAAGCACACATTGCATACACTTGAAATTTATAACCGGTTATGAGCGGTTCCTCTAAAGTCGGAAGCTAACTCGTATGTAAATGATATGACTGACTGACTGATTGATTGACTGACCGATTTAACAGTTTATGTCATCACTTACATGACCTCTGGAAACGATTGGTGTCTAGGTTACATAAAGCTTTCCTTTTACGACATAATGCTCCACTATATCATCTCT
>JADKLZ010053939.1:0-12255 GCA_021533235.1 Biomphalaria straminea | reverse complement strand
TGTGATAGTAAAATGATAAAATACCTGCCTGTGATAGTAAAATGATAAAATACCTGCCTGTGATAGTAAAACAATAAGATAATGCACTGAAATAATGAAGTTAGCTTCTCATAAATTTCATCATTTTAATAAGATACATAATCAATGAAGCAGCCAGCTAAAGTTGATAGCTATGTAAACAATGATTGTTGGCATACTATTCAACAAAATATTGTTTTCATATAGCCCAGGTCCATTTGGAGCATGTTTTATTCCTGGATTGTGCAAGACAAATGATGCCAAGCTATATGCCGCAAGACCTGGTTGTCGACTCTGGCTGGCGGATATGAAAGGAGTTGTCAGCAACACCATCATCTTTTCTGACCCAATGTCTTCATCCATTCCTGAGATCCCACTTCTTTCTGTTGGAAGGCTTCAGATGGTCGGCCCGTCAGAATTCCAGTTTGGAAACTTAAAATGGCTAGGTAACAATCAGATTGTGACTTGGTCAAGCAGTGCCCTGGTTGTTCTTGACCCGGAAGCCAACCGGGTGGTTGCTAAACAAGGCAGGCTGAGTGGGATTGTAGACGCAGCAGTTGTTGAGGACACTGGGGAGATTTTCTTACTGAGGCGACACGCCGAGGCCAGAGTTATAAGAATAGCCAGCAAGCCTGAAGCTAAACCATATAAAGGTCAGAGTTTGTGTTTTTTCGCATTCATACTTCATCTTTGTTTTATTTTATTTTCAATATTTCTTGTTGGATTACTCTAATGGTAAATCAGATTATGAATATTTAATAATTTTTGTATTAAAAGAAATTATTCTTCTTTAGAGGTTTTGATGTCAACATTATTGGCCACTCATGATGAAAAACCCTGGACAAGTTTGAAAGAAGAGGAAAAGTCAGTGAAGGAAGCAGATGATGGCATAAATAGTACCTTGTCTTTTTTTAAGAAATTGACCATTCCACTGAAGAAAACAGACAAGCCTGTGATTTCTGACACTTTGGCAAATCCAACTGCCAATGTTCCATCTGCTATCTTGTAGGTGACCATTTTGGTAATCGCTGAACTATAATGTCATAAGTTTCATAGAAGAATTTTTATGAAATTAAAAATGTTTATTAACTGGAAAATCTTTTAAGCATATTTAATATAAGGTTTAGTTCATTAAAATATATGCTTTTTTAGCATTTAATTACTATTAATCATATATTTCAAACAAATTATTTTTTTTAGGGCATCTAATCAAGAAACATCCCCAGATCTGCCTCCCATTGTAAAGATTGCCTCCCCTGAACTTGAAGGTGTGAAGCTGTACACAGGAACAGATTCTTCTGTGACTACTGACACTTCTATAGGTTAGTGCTCTCCTCCTTACACATATGGTCATTTATGAATTATTATTTTCAATACCAAAGATAGGAGCAGATGACAGCTGCTTTGCTTGCATTAGTTGTTGCAAAATATGCAGGTCGCAGCTGGGTTTTCATGGTCATGTGAAATACTGCACTCTTTAACTCTTTCTCTCCGTAATTATTTACAACATTCAGGTGGAATCAACATTGGTATCGTCAGTTAGGAGATAAAGAGTTAATCTTTGGAATTGAAGACGATGCCTTATTTTTTAATGGATAAGAAAACTTTGGTTCTTCTTCTTCTAGCCAGATTTTTATTGCTGAGCTGTAGACTCTTTTCATAAGCAAAGTAGGAAATGGAGAATCCTTTCCTTAGTTTGCCTGAAACTGCTAGGCTTTTTGTGAGCAACATGTGAAGTAATTGTAATTGTAAAGTAAAAAAAAAAGTTCCCTTTTCAGACCTTGCAATCAGTATGGCAGATAATGTTAAGGTTATTTGTTTCTTTGGCCAGCAGATAATGAGCAGGGTTTCATGTGGCCTGCACAAGACCAACTGCCTTTACTTTTCCCCCCAAAGTCAGGTACCCATCAGTGAACTCAGGGGCACCCCAAAGATCCTGAAATTCAAAATCCCAGTCTTCGCAGAGAAGCCCACATTTGGAAGCCAATTGCTTAACCACTTAGCCTGTGCACCCCATAGAAGAAATAGACCCGTACTGACAATCAAATTCTATACAATTGGCTTGGAGATCTAATGTTCTGCGCATATGCCACACGTCACAACATGTATTAGATATATATTTTAAAATTCATTAAAATGTCCAAAAAAGTTCATTGTATAAAAATGTCCCTCTGTTTCAGTGTCTCCAACCATTACAGAAGCTCATCCTGCCACTGTACTGAATGCCTATCATGAAACTCACCTTCCCAGCATGCAATATTTAGATCCAGGTGAGAGTATTGTCTTCAAACACAAGGCCAAGAAAACAAAACGAAAGAAACATAAAACAGGTTAGTGGACAAATGTATAGCTCAGAGATACTGAATAGTGACAGACTCTGAGTGACATTATCTCATGAAAAAAAATCTATTTCTAAAATCTTCTAACAAGATTAAACACATTTTTTTTTTATTTTGATAGAATAACTATTCATAAATCTTGATTAAGAATATTTTTTTTGAAAACATAAAAGATTTGCTAGGGCTAGAAAATATTACTTGAGATTAAAATGTTTCTCATATGGTCTGGTCTGCTATTAATTACTGTGTCATGAAGTAACCATTTTTTTTAAACTGACTTAAAGTTGTCAAAGAATTGAGGCAAAAGATGAAATGTAAATATTTTTGGCTGGTTATTTGCTTCGGCTTTAAACTGCACTTTTAAGCTAAAAACTTGAATTGTACACAAATTAACAAAAATAACAAACATTACATAGCCATTTCAAAACCAACAAATGAAGTATTTCTGGTTTGACAAGAGAAGACATAATAAATGTCCAAAGTCTCATTCTTTTTTCTTTTCTGTATCTATAAACATATTCCTAGAAAATCCTATTTCTATTATTTCTCAAGATACCAATTAGGACATTCAACAGATGAACAATTATTTTAAAAGTACGATATTAGCTTCATTCATTTCAAATTATTTGGACATATTTTTTTATATTTAATATGTTTATAAAAAGGATTTTACCAAGAATATGTTTAGGTAAAATTAAGGCCATTGAAGCCTCTGCTGAATCATATAGTATTAAATTTATATCTATAAATATTGATATTATTTTGCCAGGGTCACGTGAAGGGAAAGAAAAAGACGAAGATTCTGTCAGTCAAGCGAGCCAAATCTCAGACGACCTCTCTGTCACCATGACCCCCAACAACACCCCAGCTGTTGATTCCCCGCTGGACACCTTAAAGAAAGCTGATGATTTTCTTAAGCATATGGCCAGCATTCTTCAAGATGATAGCCTGAATCGGCAGCAAACGTGGGAATCTGCTGATCCAGCTACTGGAGAAGATGTGATTACCAGTGTTGTGAATGCTAATGAGACTGCACTAAATTTGAACTTCAAAGAAATGCTGCATGACTTTGATGAGCCTCAAACTAACTCGGCAGAGAATATTCATGAATCAGTGTTAAAACCTGAAGCTTGTTCATTGATTGAAGCTGAACAAGCTAAACCACAAAGTGACAACTTTCATTGTGAGGTTAATCCTAAAGTAGAACCATTGAGTTCTAATAACACAGTTAATGTCATAGAGTCTGATTCCCCCTATTCAGATGTTCCCAGGTCTTCCACTAACATCAGTGCTAGTTATAAACTAGAGAACAGTGTCGCACAAGCAGACAGTGCTGTAGAATCCAGCGCTATTAATCCTGTACAAAGTCGTATGCCAGCCGAACCAGTCTGCTCAAGAAGTGATATTGATATCATTGACACAGCATTGGCTAATATAGAAATGGCCAAGTCTGCAATGATAACTCAGGCCGTAACTAGGTCAAATCTCGAAGACTCACAGAGCACAGTGGGGCAGATAAACAACAAACAGTTGTCTGGCTCTAACGATGAATTCAGTGAGGTCAAGGCCATTGAAGCCACTGACCCATTTAAAAAAAATTACAAACAAAATAGCATGACTGACGATTTTTATTCCCATTTCTTGGACACATCCCCGGAGTCTCCAGAATCTCCTGTGTCTAAAACGCCGCGCTCCCCAGCTCCTGTGATACTTCCTCCGTTGGAAAAAAATAGGCTTGAAATGGGAGACATTGCAAAGCGTTCATTGGCCAATACCTGGTCAGAGTTCACCACACCCGCCAACATCTACAGCCTTGTGGTGAGCCACACACACGTGTGGTTCACTGACAAGAGTGAAAACATCTATTACTCTTCCATGGGTAGCCCTAAAGGGGTCGTGTGGCGGAAGGCTACCGGCAAAGCCAACCAGATCTCTGTCTCACCTTCTGGTCACATTGTGTGGCGGTTGCACCATGGTGTGGTCCACGCAGGAACCAAGATCAATCTCCGACACCCAGAAGGCTTGAAGTGGGTGGAGGCCATCAAAGATGTAGAAACAATGTGCGTGGATGACAAGACTGCTTGGTGAGTGATTTAGAAAATCTTATTTATTGAATTTAACTAAGTGTGTGGACACAAGACTGCTTGGTGAGTGATTTAATTGTGATTTAGAAAATCTGATTCATTTAATGTTTGAATATTCATTGTGAAGAACTGAGTCATTTAGCTGAGTGTAAGTACAAGTTGTAGTACATATTCAACACTTTGAACTCAGTATAAGTTTGAACCAAAATAAAAAAATGTTTTAGTACTAATTCAAGGGTGGTGGCTGAGTGATAAAAGTTCTTGACTTCTTAATTGAGGGATCTCTGGTTTGAATCTTGATAAAAAGGGGGATCCATTATCGATTTCTGATTTTTGTATGCCCCTGAGTCCACTCAACTCTAATGGGTACCTAACATTAGTTAAGGAAAGTAAAGGTGGTTGGTCATTGTGCTGACCACTTGACACTCTCATTAACCTAGAAAGGCTAAAGGCATGTTCCTTGTTTCATTTAACAGAACAAATTTGCACAAATGCTCCTTCTTTCCAAGTGCTATTAGAGCATGGAATGGGTTGCCTGAGTCAGCCAGGAAAACTTATGACTTGGCAGGGTTTAGGTCATTCATTAACATGCATGACTGGATTGACTTAGGAACACGTGTCGAACATAATGATCTTCTTTTTTGAAGCAACGTCTGTATTTCATAAGATAGGATAACAAATGACAAAAAACAACAACAGATTACTAGCTTTAAAAGGGGTACTTTACTTAACATATACAAAAGATCTGATTTATTTAACTCAGTAAAGTCATAGTCATAGTACCTTTATTGAACACTTGATTCTTTGATTTCAGTATAAGTCATAGTCATAGTACCTTTATTGAACACTTGATTCTTTGATCTCTGTATAAGTAATAGTCATAGTACCTTTATTGAACACTTGATTCTTTGATCTCGGTGTAAGTAATAGTCAAAGTACCTTTATTGAACACTTGATTCTTTGACCTCGGTATAAGTAATAGTCATAGTACCTTTATTGAAAACTTGATTCTTTGACCTTGGTATAAATAAATCATAGTACCTTTATTGAACATGTGATTCTTTAACCTCAGTATAAGCTTGTAATTTGTAGCTTGGATCATGTGCTGTAGGTATGTGAAGAAAACTGGCGAGGTCATGATGCAGAAAGGTCTTTCCCACGATCGTCCGTGCTACAAGTCCATTGAGGTGAAATGTCCCTATAGGCTCAAGCACATTGTGTGTAGACAGGGCATTGTTTGGGCCATCACAGAAGGTCTCAAGTTGGTGGTCAGAACTGGCATTTCTGACCACTGTCCTGAAGGACAAGACTGGTTGCTTGATAACAGGCTAGTCAGCTTATCAAAATAAATGTTGTTAGATATAGATCTATAAATAATATAGTTTGCTATTTTTTAGAGTAGATTAGAATTTAGTAAGGACACATTTGTTTGGAGAGGGCGCGGTGGCTGAGCGGTAAAGCGCTTGGCTTCCATACTGGAGGTCCCGGGTTCAAATCCTGGTGAAGGCTGGGATTTTTATTTCGGGATTTTCGGGCGCCCTTGAGTCCACCCAGCTCTAATGGGTACCTGACATTAGTTGGGGAAAAGTAAAGGCGGTTGGTCGTTGTGCTGGCCACATGACACCTTCGTTAACCGTGGGCCACAGAATCAGATGACCTTTACATCATCTGCCCTATAGACCACTAGGTCTGAAAGGGGAACTTTACTTTACTTTTACATTTGTTTGGGTACAATAATGTTTATTTCTAAATTTATTTCATACAACGATGATAAATAATTGTAATGTGTGTATATGCAGTGTGGTCCAAAAGTATATGGGCAGTATGTGAAACAGAGTTTATGTATCAGTTACATTATTTCAATTACAAAGTTTATAATTTTAAACTGCCTGTGATTTTTACAATTATTTTAATTGCTTTTATATTAGTCATATTTCATGCTTATAGCATTCTCGGTGTCTCTTATATGGGAGGAAAGGGGTATCTGGTAGAAAATTTCTTATGCTCCATTTTCAATGCACAGCAAAGTTGGCTTGAGTCAGGATTCAAACATGAGCCCCCTTGTTAGAGGACCCAGAAATTTATTCCAAGAAATGCATTTCAGGTAATGAATACCCAAAGAGACTTGTGTCGCATAAGTGCATGAGTCAAACTTGAAAGCTTTTACATTGTGAACAGTTTGAGAACCTGCATTGACTAAATTTAAAGACTTGTTTGTTTGTTTTTTCAAATAAAATTTAATTGTAAATTAATGAATGTGTTAGTTAGTATAAAAGAATGTATAAATCAATATAAATGTTTTTATTTACTGCCCACCTACTTTGGGACCACCCTGTATGTATGTATATAAATGTATATACTATTAACGATCATATAATTTTGGTTTGGTACATAAAGTTAATATGAGATGTAGTAAGTATATACCATAAGCGAATTACAAATTAATCTTTAGCCCTTAAAACTTGTATATTAGCCCCTAAGCATCAGAATTGTAATTCCATTTTGTATGCACTCATTGTAAAATGTGTCAGTACTTTAAGAGTTAACCAAGGTTGTTTTACAAAAAAAAAAGTAATTAGGTCACCAGGCCACAGTGGTGCATGTTTGTTTGTTTATATATATATACATTTGTTTTTATACTTATGTTCAATGTAGGGATCTGCCTCCATATTTGTTCTCCCATGTGGCCATAGATCATGAGAGGATTGGCTGGGCAATAGATCTAGTTGGTCAGATTTGGTTCTGTGATGGAGTCAGCCAAGAGAATCCACTGGGCTCTGGACTCTGGTGGCAGGTCAGTGGGCAACTTATTTCTCTTCTTAATAGCAAGTGTAAATATCTATGATCACAAATTCATACGCCCTATCTTCACAAATTCATATTAAATATAAGGTCAATAAGGTTACTAGTTTATCAATGACAGTGATACATAATTATACTCTTTGCCTCTATACAGCTGCCGCTAAGTGAGTACATACTCCAAGATGAGACAACCCTGGACATGATTAAAGCTGTGGCCAAGAAGTTTGACCCCACCAAGCTGTCTTATTTACTAAACACCAACAGGGGAGGTCTCATTACTGCTGGCACCCAGGGTGTATGGCTAGCTCTGGACTTTAGGAATGTACTACAAGTCTGTAGAGGCAGTGTACAAGGTAGCTTCTGTTTTTTTTTATTGATTGACTTCAGTGGACCAAAATTAAATGAGGTTGTTCCATTATCTCTGATCAACTTTAAAATCAATCACATGGTCTTATTAGTGACAAAAATGACAATGTCTTCCTATGATTAGATCTAGTTCTACTTCTAGCCTAGATCTATTAAATCTAAGCCTATATCAACTTGTATTTTTTCATCTGGTTCATTAAAAGATAACTTATTTAACTACTTACATTTATTTCAACTTGCATTTGTTGTCTAGTTCTGATCTGGGAATTGAAGGGAGGTTGTCAGACTGCACATTTTTTCATTCTTTTTTATTAAATTCATTAAATTTGTATTGCTCCGAAATCAATTTTAAAATAATTTTTTCCCTAAGTATCAAACGTATTTGAATTATTCCTGTGAACTCCCAGAGGAGCAAAGAATCACAACCACACCTCTCTACTGAGCTCGGTCCTGAGCCCCTTTCTTCATCTGCTTCCTTGTACTTCCAATATCCTCAGCTTCGCTGATGACTGACCTCTTCCAGGTTTGTCTGGGCCTGCCCACTTTTCTTCTAACTAAGTGCCTGCCTTGCTATCTACTTTGTTCAAAGGGTTCTCAAAATGTGTTGTCTATATTTATTTCTTAAAATTAACATCTAGCTAAAAAGTAAGTAAAGTTCCCTTTGGAACCTTGCTGTGTAGGTTTTTTTTTCTTTTCTAAGCTCTAGACATTCTTTTCAGAAAGGAGGATTATTACTTACTAGTGTCAGTGTTTCCCAAGCTGTGTTCCATTGAACCCTAGTGTTCCGCAAGATGTTCCATGAACTACTGGAATAATAAACTTTTAGGCCTCCCTGTGAATTATCTCTCAAAAAAAAGATAAGCAGTGTTCCACTAAATACAAAGAATGTGCAAAGTCTTCCGTAAAAAAAGTACTTGTCCTAATCTCCTGCAAGAGTGGAATGGTAAGAATCAGAGTCTGAACTCAGGACCATTGTGATGGCAGTCTGAAGCACTTTCCACAAAACCAGGCAGCCGTCCTTTAAGCATTACCTTGAGACTGTTTTTTTTTTTTTTTCCATCGTAGGTTATCTTTGGTTACTGGCGCAGCCTTCCCAGATCTCTCCTTCTGTGCCTTGGAAACATATCTGTGCTAACATTTCACATTTAGACTGGGGTGAGTCTTTTTATTAGACATAGTTCATTATATGTTTTGTACATTATTTTTTATTATTGTATAAGCTCCAACATTCTGATGTAAACTTCTCATGTAATGTTTACAAGAAACTTTGGAATGAATGTATATTTTGTTTGTTACCATATTGTTATTATTAATGTTTTTTTTATTATAATGCACAAATGTAAGACAAAGTTAAATTAACAGTAGTTAATTAACTAATAAGTTGATTTTTTTAAATTGATGATTGTTTTGTCAAGTTAAAAAAATAATTGTGCAAAAATTAAATTTGATCTGAGATTGGGTGTGGAAGAAATAATGTGTACAAACTTTTTACCAGACAGACAGACAGACAGAGTGAGTTGATATAAGCTTTGTAAAAATAATAAAGATGATTATTATTATTACTATTTTTATTATTATTATTATTAATCTACTTGAACATTTATTACCATCCCCATCTAGGATTAGTTTGGGCTCAACAAACCAAAACAGCAGAGATCTACACATTCAAGCAAGCCCGTTCAGAGGCAACCATGATACCAGTGACATCAAGCCATGACGAATTTAGTTGCATCTCCGTGAGTCCAGTGGCAGCCTGGGCGTTGACAGACAAGGGAGAGGTCAAGGTTAGATCTGGAATGGGTCCACATTGTCCACAAGGAAGTAGCTGGGTTGACCTCGACATTACACAGTTAGGTCAGAATCATTAAGGACGTAATGTTTTATCTACATTAGTGCTAATTAACTCCTTTGTGATTCAGGTTGAGCTAAATTCTATTGCTATGAATACGAAGATAAGCACAAACTCTTTTTCTGTCTACATCAAGAATCTTTCTAACGTTTCATTTGGGATGTGTGGCTGAGACCTAATCTACTTGACCACCTAAAAAGAAGGCTTGAGTTAAAATCCCAACTTGAGCTGAGTTGTGTTTGCTGAGCCCCAAAAGGCAGCAGCACCATGAAAACCCTCTCCCAGATAGATACCCCTCTCTCATTACCCCCATATCCACAAAGAAATTGGGTCAGCGTAAACTGATTACCGGTATCGTATAATATGTAAAACTTGCTTTTCAAAATCATAAAAATATCAATTTCTTTTGTGTTTATACCGTATATCAAGCTATAATATAGTCCACACAGTCACACACAAAACTAGAGTTTTAAAAGTAATTTTAATTGGCTTAGGATACTAGTTTTGTGCCTTATGATACTAGTTTTGTGCCTTTGGATACTAGTATTGTGCCTTTGGATACTAGTTTTGTGCCTTAAAAAAAAAAGTAAAGTTCCCCTTTCAGACCTTGTGGTCTATAGGGCAGATGATGTAAAGGTCATCTGATTCTGTGGCCCACGGTTAACGAGGGTGTTATGTGGCCAGCACAACGACCAACTGCCTTTACTTTTCCCCAACTAATGTCAGGTACCCATTAGAGCTGGGTGGACTCAAGGGCGCCAGAAAATCCCGAAATAAAAATCCCAGCCTTCACCAGGATTCGAACCCGGGACCTCCAGTACGGAAGCCAAGCGCTTTACCGCTCAGCCACCGCGCCCTCTTTGTGCCTTAGGATACTAGTTTTTGTGCCTTAGGATACTTGTTTTATACCTTAGGATACTGGTTTTGTACCTTAGGATACTAGTTTTGTGCCTTAGGATACTAGTTTTGTGCATAGAATATTTTCTTTGCTAACCTTATGATTTTATGAATACAGGCGATGCCAAGTTTGTTCACTTATCCTGCAACTCTCTGTATGTCTGGGCTGTTGAAGCCGATGGCGTCATCTATCAGAGAATAGGAGCTGGGGCTCCAGATGAGAACAATTTAAACCCAGTCTGGCTTCCAGTTGAAACTTTTGGAGATATTGTGTTTACCAGAGTTCATGTTGGACCATTAGACTGGATGGTAAGTACTACTAGTATCACCCTCTGATAAGACAAGACCAGTGCCACATTTACTTTATGGCTTTTTAAAAAAAAACTATTACCTCACGTCTTTTCCTTGACATTCCTCATAAGGGTGCTGTGACAGTTCCCTGCACTTTTCCTTGTCAGCAGCTGATATAAGATTGATCCATTCTTTTTGTTTGTTTGTAAAATGTTTTACATGTTTCGGATGAGTTGAAGATAATTACTTAGTCCAAACCTCCCGCAGGATGACGAGGGGTGGGAGTGGGCAGGGTTTGTACCTCCATTCAACTGTATGCAACATCTCGTTAATGTCTACCACAAACTAGTTTTTTTTTTTTTTCAGCACTAATTTCCACGCCAACTTCTCTAGCTGCTGCCTTATTATTATTATGACTATAGACTATTCAAGTTTTGAACAATTTTGTGTTAGCATCTTTATTGTCATTTTTTATAGCAGTAATGCTTAAGTGAATTTATTGTAGTCAAAACTGAATTTCCATTTGTTTGGACAATTCACATTATTTTATCTTTTTTAACTTTATACTAAAAAACAAATTCCCTGTTAATGCAAAAATGTTCTCTATGTTTCTTTGAATTCATGACAAACTTTTATACAAACCATTCTTTTATTCCATAAGACATTAACTCCAGCTCCCCCCAGGATTATTTTCACAACTACTGTCTCTTGTTTTACCATTAACTTCATTGTCTATTCACACACTTTATTTCAATATAGTAACATGTTACATTGTTTGCATGTTGGTAAAAGAGAAAGACTAAAAATTAAATTAATTATATTTTTTTGTACAAGGTTTGGGCAATAGACAATCGTCGGCTAATCTATGTTAGAGCAGGCATTAAAGAAGATATGCCAATTGGTTTGGAGTGGATACATGTACCTGGTAAGGAAACTTTTTTGTATTCCGTTAAAGTGAAAATACAAATATGGAATGTTTTTTTGTCTCTTGGAGGAAAAGTAAAGGGAAAAGTTGGATAGAAATCAAAATTACCTTACCTTACCTATCCGTTAGTCTGTGGACCAAGCTAGACCTGTAGACCATCTTTTTCCATTCCTCTCTGTCCTTTGCCCTGTTTAGAACCTCTTTCAGTGGCAGGCCTGACAATTCTTTTATGTTGTCCTCCTCCCACTGCTTTCTCTGTCTGTCTCCTTCTTTTTCCTGGTACTGTTCCTTGTAGGAAGGTCTTTGTGAGCCCCATAGATCTTGTAATATGGCCATAGATTTTCAGCTTGCGTTTTTCACGGTAGTTAGCAGGTCATCGTTGGGTCCGATCGCTGCAGTGACCCTGTCTCTAATCTCTTGGTTTTGGATGCTGTCTTTGAATGTGATGCCTAGGATCCTTCTGTAGCATCTGAATTCCATTGCTAGAATCCATAGCTCTGCAGTCAGGGTCCAAGACCCACAAGCATATAGAAATGTGGTCATGACCAGGGAGCGGATCAAAATTACTTACGTCTCTTTTTTACTTCTAAACTCTTCCATACACTAGTGTGGAACCTCTCGGACTTGTAAGTAGGATGTTTACCTCTCTGGCCCAAATACATAGGACGTTTACCTCTCTGGCCC
>JADKLZ010053938.1:0-14045 GCA_021533235.1 Biomphalaria straminea | reverse complement strand
TCTTCTTTATGGAACACAACATAGAAACAGACAAGATTTATTTAATCCTCTTTATGGAACACAACGTCTGAATTGGAACCTTGACTTTCTAATAACAACCAAAGGAACCACATCAAGTATAACTTACAAGATATTGTTTAGGGTAAAATGTGTGTGTATATGTTACTTGTCACATCTCTCAGGAAGTTATCCAATAATATTTGTGATATATATTTAGTTTACAACTTTAGGAATCACACCAAGCAGATAAATTCTGTTTAAATAAAAAGTTAACACATGTCCTCCTCCCTAAATCCTACCAAATAAGATTTGTCCATTTATTTTATACCTACATACTTACATGACATACTTATCTGAAAGTGTAACTCTAAGAAATAGAAATGTCATTCAGAAATAACTGCCATGAGAACCTCTTAAAAACAGCATATTGTCAATACTGGCACAACCAATGAAGTTCAAAGTCTGATTTGACCAAAACTTGGTCTATATATGTTTTTGGTGCTCTTTTATTTACTGTTATCAAAGTCAAGGGTAATTTGTGTTGGTACTTAACATAAAAATGTCTTTTTCTGTTAGTCCTAATTGAGCATTTATCATTGATCCTATTATTAATTTGTCTTTTTTTTTTTTAAATTACAGTAGAAAGTCAATTATCCACATTAACTGGGAACAGTATCTGTAATTGATTGTATGGATAACCAAATTAGGAATATGTATTATAAAAAGTACATTTTCCCAACAATGTAAAGAAAATTCATAGACAAATATAGCGTAAACATAAAATTCAATTAAGATATACAGGGGAAAAGTGTTATACACTATTGCCGGCCAAGAAATGCGACAGATGATGTCACTCAAGAGGACTTAGATATTGTAAAACAACATAAAAAAAAAATAGCAGTCCAGATATTTAATGTCCCAGATTACTGACTTCAGGATAAGCGACATTCTACTGTGAATTATTAGTTTGTTCTTTTTTTTTTAACTAAATTACAATCTTGACACTTTCTGTCAGTTTTTGTTATGGTCTGAGGCTAATTATTATTTTACTGTCAGCTTCAATTTTATTGTTCCAATGCAATAGACTTTTTCATCCAATGGCATCAGGCAATGACTGTGTTAAATCAGTACAAGGTAATCATGTGTCTATGGATATGTATAGGATATAATTATCTTCTGCTTTGATAGAATGTCTGTAATTTATAACATATCTCTTTGTGCTGGTTATATGTCTACTTGTACTGGTCAGAGGTCTATTTGTGCTGGTCAGAGGTCTATTTGAGCTGGTCAGATGTCTATTTGTGCTGGTCAGATGTCTATTTGTGCTCAATTCAGTCCATGTCTTGCTCCAAGTTTTTAACCAAAAGTCTTTCATTTCATTTCAAATCTTCCAAAAAAACTCTACGAGTTTTAGATTTTGAATGAGTTTTTTTCTTGATATTATATTATCTGTAGCTGTTTTGTCTTTTTTCTCTTCTGTGGCTATAAGTTTGTTTGATGTACTGGGGTTTGGCTTTGTTTTTCTATACTGTAGCTATAAGTTTATTTGATGTACTGTTTTTTTTTTTAAATCTCTACTGTAGCTATAAGTTTATTTGATGTACTGGTTTTTTTTTTAAATCTCTACTGTAGCTATAAGTTTATTTGATGTACCGGTACTAGTTTTAAAATATATATATATATTTTTGTAAGTTTCTTTACCCTAACCCAATCCTAAGCCTTCAAAATTTTAGAAGACAAGAAGATTTTAGAATGTAATTAAGAGTACATTCTATTTTTTTTCTTTATGTCAGGTAACTTATCAAGTGAATACAGATTGTCTGGAAAATAGTTTGTTTGTTTTTTTTACAAAACTTTTTTTTTCCCCTATGTAATTTTTAGAACTATTGTGTACTTGTCAATGAAGCTATTATTCCAGCCTGTCCTTGGTAACACATTCCTGACTTTAATTGACCTGTGACTTATTGACCCGTGAATTATAACCACAACCTTGAGTGACAGGAAGTTGTGTTTTTGTTCCAAACCACAGGGACTGGATATTTTTTTGTTACTTTACACCTTACTTTGGAATACTTGGAGAAAAATGATCTTGTGAAGAGTAAGTGGTAATGAGATAGAAAACATTGGCCAGTCTGAAGACCATACCCATCACATTTTCTCATTATTAGCGCCACATCCTACCCAGTAGGTGGGTGGGTGAGTGGTTAAGTGCCTGCCTTCTGAACCTGGATCCTGGGTTTAAATCTCTGGGATTTCGAGTTTCTGGAGTTTTAGGGCGCCCGTGAGTCAAGTCATCTAGAATGGGTACTTGACTTAAGTTGGGGAAAGAGACGGTTGGTCGTTATGCCAGCCACATGACACGCTGCTCGTTAACCATTGGCCATAGAAACAGATGACCCCAACATCATCTGCCCCATAGATGGCAAGGTCTGAAATGGAAACTTTATTTTAGTTTACTACCCAGCTTTGCTGTGCCAAATTTAGCTTGAGATCATTGATTTTTTTTTGAGTTTTTAAACAGCTTGCACCCTTTCTTTAACATTCCTTCTTCCTTCCATTTTTTGACTATGAAGAAAATGTGATTTAAAAGTAAAAATTTAAAAAAAAAAAAATGTTTGTGCATAAATTGGTGAGAAGATGAATGATTGTTAGAAACTAAAAAAGAAATAAGCTTGCTGATCTCATAGTCCAGAGAACCAACTCTGCAATTGATGTTAAGGCAACATTTTTGTTTTTTTTTGACAGTGTGAAAAACATTTGGTTGTATGTGTAAAACTTATCTAATAATATAAATTACTGGTATTGATTCAAATGTCGTTTTTCTTCCTAAGAATTGTTTCCTAAAGAATTTAGTAGATGTAAAGAAACCTTTTCATGAACATGTTACCCAACTAGGAAAGAATCTGTAATGTTGAAACATTGGGTCACATGGTCAGCAGTGCTTGATGATGACTTATATCAATGGTAACAATGCTGATAGTTTCCATTATTTTGCTCATTTTTTTTTCTGTTTTGTATGTTTGAAAAATATTTTTATTTTTGTATATTATATTTTGATATACACCTAATTCTGGCATTTTTTTTGTAAGCGTTCATTACATCTATACTGCTGTGGTACTTTTCTATGTCTTGATATGATCCTTAACTTTCAGTGAAACCTTTGTCCATGTAACAAATCACAATATGAGATTGAATATTGCCATCCTTCTAACATTTTTATGCACTGCAGTTGTAACATTATGAGAAACACATTGAGAGATGGTAATGTCTACAATGTCCTAGACAGTGACACGTGTGTTATTCAAAGGTGTTCAGTTCAAAATGTGTCTGGCAGTCAGAGACAAAGTTGTCTGTATAAATGTTTTGTTGAATTATAGATTTCTAATTGTGTTGCATTAATTTTGTTTGTATTATGTAAATTATAAATATGTATAGACTTAAAAAGTTCAGGTCAGTACTTGTCCATTGCTAGACATTGTCAGTGAGCCTTTAGATAGAATTCTATTTCCTACATTTTTATCAGCCAATGAAATGTTTTGTTTTTCTTAACTTGGGTCAGTCAGCTCTAAGGCAATTTTTTAATCTTGGATCAAATTCCTATCCCAGGCATCCCTCCTTCTGTACAAATCATTTCAACTTTGACATGTTCCTACCATCAAACGCAGACAGTATAAAGCTGAAGGAGGCCATTGCACTGAAGGAATATTGTCCTTGAACCCGGTGACCTACTTAAATTGGGTGTGACATTGAATTTGTTTCTTACTGAGCATGCTGCATTGCAATGGACACTAGCTAAAAGACATTTCATTAGGGATGTGCTATGTGTGAGAAAGGAGACATAATGCATTAGAACATGATGACCTGGAGTGAAGGAAAGAATGACTTGACTTGTGTATGTAATGAACTATTTGAAGATGTGTTGTTCATATATGACAACAAATTTTGTTGAGGATTTATGGAAATAAAATATACAACACAAATGAAGTGTGTGTGTCTGAACATATTTTAATGGAATGTTCATTCTTCAGTCAGAGCAACAAAGGAATCTCCTGCAAAGAGTCAGAGTCTTGAATCACTCATTTGTGATTTTTTAAGTTTAGTTTAAAAGTAATTTCTCAAAAATAATAGTCAACCAACCAAGCTCTAATTAGATTGATGGCCAACTGATAGACTATTATACAAATTGAAGCTAGACTATTTTAAGTATTGAAATATTTCTAGAGCTAACGAGAAATCTTTTCAAATAGAAATTCCACTAAGAATTCTAAAAACAATCTTACATCTGCTAGATTCTACTTCTTGGGTCACTTATAAACATTCAGAACTTATGAGTATTTAATTTTTTAGAAACCATGTAGTTCATATGTAGTATAAAGCATTTATTATATATATATATATAAATATCAGTCATTATTATATAATGAACATATGGTTACAACAACAAAAAATAAATTCTCCATAAAAATATTTAGCACATATTTGAGAATGAAACACGACTAGAACATGTAGCACATCAAAACAACCTTTTCACTGGAGCAGCTTTTGGATATACATAAGCTGTGGATTTAGCACAAAACATCTTTGGTAGGAAATAAAAATATGAATTGTAGAAATTAAAACTAAATAATTAGGAAACAAGCAACAGGCCAATACTAGCACTCCAGATTGATTTCATAATCCATATGAATTTATATAGGCAGGGCCGGCCTTAAGGTACCAGTAATTGGAGGCCCTAAGCAAAGTGAATAGGGTAGCCTAATTAAATGAAGAAAAACAAAATTGCGACAAAAAAAAAAATATGCAATGAATTAAAAACCTTCCTGTAGGCCTATCTATGTTTAAATGAAGTGTGTCCCTTTCAGACCTTGCGATCTATGGGGCAGATGATGTTAAGGTCATCTGTTTAAATGAACAGATTAAGTTAATTTCATATAGCCCTGATAGAAATGAATATGCTTCGTAGACAATTCATGATCACCAGACTATAAATAATGTTTTGACTTTTTACTAAAAGGAAGAAATAGTCATCTACCATGTAGTCTAACAAGTTGATCTAGACATTTGTTAACCCTTCAATCATGGTAGAGACTGTAGACACAGACACACACAGTTCTGACACCTTTGAAATTTGATCCATGTTTCACATGGTTTTCCTATAAAAAAAAAAATTGTTTGCGTGTCCTGGGAGGTGGCTGGTGCCTAGTTTGCTATGCCTAAGACCAGCCCTGATATAGGTTAAAGTGTAAAAATGTAAAATGTTTGACATGTTTCGGATGTTCCTTCAAAGTTGAAGATAATTACTTCCTAGTTCAAACCTCCCGCAGGACGACGGGGATGGGAACGGGCAGGGCTTGAACGCGGGACCTTCGATAAATCTGAACGACAGTTCAGCGCGCAAACCTCACGACCAGGCAGCCATCCAGAGGAAAGAACATAAAAAGGTTGGCAACAAATCTTGACTTGGAACCATTAAGATGACTATTATCAGATTGTAGTAAACAAATTAAAGGCTAATGTTAAGCTTGCAATTACAATCACTACCATCTCAGACTTACACTTAATACAAATAATTGAGATATAGTTCATATATAAATTTAGCTTTTAAAAAACAACAACATTGGATGAAGTCCCCTGAAGACTTGCAGCTTTGGTGATGTAAAGGTCACCTGTTTCTGTGGCCAACTGCAAGCTTGTTAGAATCTTTTTATTGATCCAAATCAATAGACTTAGTTGGACAACATTTTTTTTAAGCAATATTATTTGAATAATTGGCAGACAAACAACAGACTAAACTTCAAACATAAGAAAAAAATTATTTTACACAAACAATTTTGGTTGTATTAATTAATATAGGTTGTATCAATTGAATTAATATTGGTTGTATCAATTAATGTAACGTTGTATCAAGCTCCTAGGCATTTCTGATAGACAAAGAGCGGTGATAAAATAACTGGATGTTGCAAACAAACCTATCAATGGAGCTGAATGAGGCCCTAACAACCTGTTCTGATCTATTTATTTTATTTTATATAAATTTATTTTTAACCTACTGACATCATTTTGATTTGAGCACACGCCAAAAAAAAAAAACCCATTTTTTTAATTGATTTTTTTTTTAAACCAAAACTCAAAAAAAAAAAAAAAAAAAAATATTTTTATTAAAAAGATGGAATGTCTGTGTCAAAAGACTACTGGCTATGCAACAGATTATATTTCTTGAATGTTCCAAATGGTATGTTCTGTTGTCTCTAGAGTAAACAATAAACGTCTTTTGACAAATCTTATGACACCAAAAAAAGTGAAACCAAATAAAATTGTTAGCATTATAAGAACAAGAATATCAACCAAAAAAATCACAGGATTCAAATATGTACATAGATCAAAGTTAAAAACAAACATTGAAAAAGTCGATACAATAATCGCCAAAAACTCCTTTTCAGTTTTATTCCTTTTGAATCTTTCAAGAGATTAAGTACTTCATTATCTAAAATATTAATTTGTTGGCTTGATTAAGTGTTGTCTACTATTTATAGTATATAATATTTAAAATCCAAAGATATATAATATATATAGAGAGAATTAAATTGCATTGCAAATCATTATATAGCAATCTGCCACATAATAAAGTGTACAAAGAAGATTAGAATATTATAATGACTACATTGTAGAAAAGACAATGACTGGCTTTCCTAACAATCACATTAATGACTTAACTCAGTCACAATTATGACTTAGCTCAGTGCTAGATTCAGCAGTTTTCTAACAAAATGATTTGATTCAAATCTATATTAAAGTTGTCTCTACATCCAAATCTGTTCTCAATTGCTGGAGATGTGCTCTATATATCCCAAGAATCCAACCACTTCACATTATGCATCATGCTGCCCTCTACAGCAGCCAACGAGCCAGACATGCCATAGGCCAGGGGATGAAACAAATAGAAGCTGAGGATAGAACCAAAACATTACGTTTAACTGAGTAACCAATAACATTTGGATATGCAGTACAGAGCACAGTGCAGTACACTACAGTACACGTGCAGTACACAGTACAGTGCAGAGTGCAGTACATTACAGTGCACAGTGCAGTAAAACAAACAAGAAAACAGTTCTAGGAAACAAAAGAGTCTGAGGCAGTACAGTATACTTGTACTAATGATTGCCTGCCATGGAGTTAGTTGGCCTGGGACTTACTGATGTATAAAGCCTTTTTTATTTTTTTTTCTAGATTTTTTGAAAGTAGGAATCTGGAGAAGACAGGACTAGATCCAATTTCAGGTAAAAATGTAAAACATTGCATGCCAGCTAGATCATCTTAGGGTGTTTCTCTGAGTTATAGTCTTTTTACCTATTCTTTAGTCTGCTGGACCGTTGGGGCACCATGCAGCAAAGGTCAAATTATCATCTTCTTAACTTCCCTCAGAGGATACATCTTATTTCTAAGAATTGTATCTGACTCAGTATCACTAGCCTGCATAAATCAGCTACAGTTTCTAACCTCCTAGGTGCACTTACCTCCATAAAATGCCAGCAGCTATCAGCAGAAAACAAAAGTGAAAAACTTTGACTGCCAAATGGTCAGGGACACAGATACAGGTCAATGTGACCAGGAAATCCAGCATCACACCTGCAGGAGGACAAGGAAAAAGAAGATTTAGACTTTACAGAACTGACATTTCATGTAATCCACAAAAAGGTCCAAAGGAAACAATAAAAATCTTTCTTAATTTCAGGCCCAAAGAAATAATGATGATTATTTAATTTCAGTACTGTCAGACAGTCAGGCCCCCTCTTTTTTTTTTTATTTGTCTAAGTAAATCAATAGATTGATGTTTTCTTGAAGGATTTATTGTCCCAGACTTAAAAGTTTTATTGTATAACCCCAGATTCAGAGTTCTATTTGTTGAGATGGCATTCCCCTAAAACATTTTTGTTTTATTTTTGTATAGTGCAGCTTTCATGCTTATTCATGTTGACACTGTCATAGAGCTATCACTCCAATTATTTATGTGGACCAGTGGGGGTAGGGATTATGTGGAAAAATATTTGCATGCTGCCTTTAGGCGGTCAGCAAACATAACACAAAATGTAACACAGCTTGAGTCATGTTTCAAACTTGAGCCACTTAAATATGTGGTCAAGCTGTTGTTAGTTTTAGGAATAGTAAAATAATTTTTATTTGTTTCTTTAATCTAATTCTCTGACCCTTGGCTTATTCATCAAAAGGGTTACCGGTTAGGGTTAAGACTACCAAGTCTGCATAAAAGAAGTTATATTGTTGATGCAATTAAAAATAAATTGTTTTTAGGGCCATTCATGTTAAATCTTGTTTTTAGAGCCATTCATGCTAAATCTTGTTTTTAGGGCCATTCATGCTAAATCTTGTTTTTAGGGCCATTCATGCTAAATCTTGTTTTTAGGGCCATTCATGCTAAATCTTGTTTTTAGGGCCATTCATGCTAAATCTTAGGTTTGTACGGATTAAAATCTCAGAGTTACATATTGCCCAGACTTGAAAGTATAAACATCCATTCAATATACCTCCTTTAGTCAACAGTCAGTACTAACCTCCAAACATAGCGCTGTAGAGGAATGCTGGGAAGTAGTGATGAAAATACAAGACACGTGACATGCTCCAAAAGGGGGCATAATGAAGAAACCATGCCAGCAGAAGCCACCAACACACACGGAATGATCTCTCACAGTAAGCTGAGGAGAATTCATTTAATTATTTCCAAAATCTTTTCTAAAATAGAAAATAATTGTATTTAAATTTGTATCACCACAATTCTACATTAATACAAACAAAATAGTATTAATGCATATATCGCAACATGAAAAATAAAACTATAACTTTCTTTTTGTGTCACATGCCTTTATCTATCTGTAAAATGTGATCAATGGCTCTAAATAATAATAAGGCTTGTCTTCAAACCCAAAGATAAAGGTGTTGTACAGTTTTTCAGATTGCTACGCAATCCTAGCATGGGAACTTTATTTTTTTGCCACACCCAATACAGACAAAGCCATTGTCTAACAGTGGCAGATTTCAGTTCTTATTTCATTCGTTTTTCTCTAAGCCTCAAATGTGTATACTGCAGCCATTTTAAGAAAGTGCCAGGTGTTGAAGCCCTTTTTGTGTTGAAGCCCTTTTTGTGTTGAAGCCCTTTTTGTAAGTTTTTCTCCTCTATGCCATCTAAGGCAAGCTGGTGCATGAGCTGATGTTTATGTAATGAAAAATCAAGCAAGTATCATTTCTAATTAAGATTTGATGTTAACTTGTTTTACAATGATAGAACTTACTCTGTAAGTTTTTGTTGAGTGGAATGTTTCTCTTGTGTCCCACAGAGTAGGCCAACCACAGGACAAGGAATAAAACTTTGATGACCAGCAGTGACCAGAAGATAATGGGGTTACCCAGCATGTAGATTCTGTGATCTTGACCTGAGAAGATCTGACCCTAGTGGCAAACAAGTACAGATAGTCTAATGTAGAGCTCAAGTATAGCTAGTCTAATGTAATGTAAAAGAAATAAACCCAGAATTTCAGTCCATCCAGTATGGCCTGACAACAGCATATTTAAGCTACAGAGTTGCCATGGGCAGACAGATTGGAACATGTTTGTTAACAGATGCTCTGACGATGAACTTACCACAACCCTGAATTATTATATCCTGTTCTGTGAAAACATGAAAATACCCAAGAGGAAAATAAACATTCCTACCATTGTATATAGCAATGCTGTAGTAGACTAATTGTTATCAAAACACATATTTCATTTGCTTGGAGCAATAACATTATCTTATATAGTTATTCTAATGCAAAGTTAAAGTAAAGTGAGTCTATTGCAGAGCAAAGGTAAAGAAAGTCCTAATGTACAGCTAAAGTAAAGTCAATCTAATGTAAAGCTAGTCTAGTGTAATTTTATTAACTGAATGTTAATTTGTAAAGAAGGTAGGCATCACTTACTTCACAACACTGTACTTTAAAAACCTACCCTGTAGTCTATAGGCCACTGCCATGGTCTAGAGGTGACCTCCCCTTCTTTAGGTTTGAGTCCACTATTGCCTTGGGTCATCACAGCATGACTCTCTACCAGTTTTTCAAGAAAGGTTGGAGAGTATACTTCAAAACTGACATTGGGCACTGGAGAGAAGTAAAGTTAGAGAGTATACTTCAAAATGGACATTGGGTACTGGAGACAAGTTAGAGAGTATACTTCAAAATGGACATTGGGTACTGGAGAGAAGTCAAGTTAGAGAGTATACTTCAAAACTGACATTGGGTACTGGAGAGAAGTCAAGTTAGAGAGTATACTTCAAAATGGACATTAGGTACTGGAGAGAAGTCAAGTTAGAGAGTATACTTCAAAACTGACATTAGGACACTATTGTATGGTTTTTACATTTACCAGAAAAACTAACTAGTTTATATCAAAGCAGTAACAAAATATGGGTTTTAAAACAACTATCACAGATAAGTTATCTCTACTTTTAAAGAAATCAATATCATTAACATGAAGGAATTATGATGTCTTTAAAATCTTACTTTAGAGCCATCTTTATACACTTTTATGACTCACAGAAATAGTTTAAATCTTAATAAGTAAACTAATTGTTCCTTTACAATTATTCATTCAATCAGTATATCACTGTTTAAAAACCTCAGGACTGTTTTTTTCCCTCTTATTTTGAACAATTAAATTTTAATAACAGATTAGTTTGAATCTTTTGAACGCAATGATGTATGATGGATTCACGGGCAACCTCAATATTATGCCCCAGGTTTCCTGCAGTCTACAGAAGCTATTGAAGCTTAATGTGGTAAGTATTAAAGATGTGACTCTAAGAAATGTCACGAGATTTACGGACATAGAAGACAGAAGTCTCAAAGACATGAGATTGATAGGACCTCTTTAGATGACGATGTTCCACATTACAAATATGTATTTTGTGTATTTTAGGCTTTTCAACATAGTGATGCTGTGAAAGTCATACAGGAAGAGTTTGATTTGAAATTGGTATAGAAATTTTGCATAGAAACCCAGCAAGTTTGAACTGAACCGCTAGGTTGATGTTTTGTACTTACATCTGGTGTCACTGACCTCCTCCACACTCCACATTGAGGTTGGATCTCTCAGGTTAGGCTGACATGTCACTTCCAGCTGTTCCCAGCCCCTAGTAGAGGAAATATTATCAACAAGCTGTACAGTTTAAACACATCCAGTAGACTCAGAGGACAGTAGAGAAATAACAAGCTACGACAACATTCAGTAGACCATCACTGACTATGGAATTACATTCAAGCTTTTATTGACACCTGGTTTATAAAATGTATGAAAAATTGTTTTCTTGAAGGCTGTCATTTCAAATTAAATTTGTAAAAGGTTTCATGAGTAGCTTTAATGCTAATTATCTTTGTACTAATGATTTTCTGTAATATCAAAGGGTGCAAACAACTGACCTAAACAATAATCTAATACTTTAATATTTATTATAGCTTGTATATAGCGCTACTTTCACGCTTATAGCATGCTCAGAGCTCTATGGTTCAATCTCTTTTGTGTACCAGTTGGGGGAAGGGGATATCAGGGAAAAGGTTTTTCCGTTCTGCCTTTAGGCGCTCAGTAAACACAACTCTGCTTGAGTTGGGTGTCGAACCATTAGCCCTCTTCATATGTAGCCAAGACAGGCCAAGTTCAAGCACACTTAACCTCTCGACCACGCTTCCCACTAAACAGACTGACCCGGAAATGATGCCTTGATAATAATTGAACAAAGTTTTAGAAGAGACATTTTTTAACTGCTCACCATTTTGGTAACTTCTTGTCATGAGAGTGCAGCAAACAGCGCACATGATAGTGAACAAATCTGATCTTGGATCTGACAGTTTGAATTTTATCTCCTCTGCTTGCTCCCTCCACATCTACAATCCAGATATCATTGGCATCTCCAGTACCATTCTGTAATCACAGAGATAAAATAGAAATGTATTACACTTATTAGTCTATGATCCAGATATCATTGGCATAATTACAGAGACAAGAGACAAAATAAGTCTATCAACTCATTAGTGTATGACCTTATAATAATGCATTAACTTATTAGTATATCAACTTAACAGTGTATCAACTTAGTGCATCAACTTATTAGTACGCCAACTCTTATAGTGTATCGGCTTATTTGTGCACCAGCCCTAAAAGTGTATCAATCGACTATATTTGAAAAATCATCGATCTCAAGCAAGAAAAGAGTACAATTTATTAAAACAAGAATTTTGTTAAAAATAAGTTTGTCTTCTAGCTAAAGCCAAAGTGAACTGGAAAACAACAACCTAGGCACTCACTAGATCACTTCAAAATTTGAGATGTTATGTTTCAAGCTTTTTTATTATTATTGAAGGCTATTCCACTTGAACACAATAAACTATTGTTGTAACCCTGTTCCTCCCTGTCTAAACATTTTTTCCACGTGCAAAGTAGGGTGATTTTTCTGTTTATGTAAATGACCTTTTTCTAGTGTGTAACTGTGTTAAGAAATTTTAGTTATGAGTTTGTATTTCTTGACTGAGGATTGAGGATTGTTTTTTCTATTGTGTTAGTGAATCGGGATATTTAACTTTGATTTGGAAATTGTGACATTATTTCTTTTTATCGGGGATATTAGTTGGATTGTGCTTCTGCAATCGGAGAGATATCAGCGATCCTGAGAATCTGTGAGTTATTTTCTTTAATTCAAGCACTATGTTTCCATTAGCGGGCTTATTGTAGAAAACTACCTGGCCATAGCAGGAGACTTGGTAGTGATGTTTGCTGAGTGGAGCCAGCTCTTTATGGCTGTGAAGGTTTCTTCTTGTCCTGCTCAGACATACACAAACACATCTCATTACCATTTGATAGCACAATTCATTACCATTTGAAAAATGTATAAGTACTCTCCTGGATAAACAATCTATGCTACATGCTAAAAAATTACATACCAAATGCAATTTCTTTTTGATGAGCTTCATGAAGATAAAAGTGCTACTTAATCATCTCCAAAAGATTTCTAAAGGCCAGTTAAGCTATCAGCTCACTTTAATTTATGTTAAGTTCCCCTTTCAGACCTTGTGGTCTATAGGGCAGATATCTGTCTCTATGGCCTACAGTTAACGAGGGTGTCATGTGGCCAGCACAACCGCCTTTACTTTTCCCCAACTAATGTCAAGTACCCATTAGAGCGGGGTCAACTCAGAGGCACCTGAAGATCCCAAAATTGAAAATCCCAGTCTTAACCAGGATTTGAACCCTGAACCCCAGCTCAAAAGCCAACGGCTTTATCGCTCAGCCACAGTGCCTCCACCAGCTCATTTAACTTGGCCTAAAAGAGGACATTTGGCAACAGATGATTTTTGTTACTTACACTATACATACACAAACATCAGGCTTAAAATAGTGAACAAAAAAATTAATGCTATTAATATTCAAATATTGCTCTACTTAGAAATACATAAGTTTTCTATTACAAGAGATTATTTTTGTATATTGATATATTTAGCTTATTTCTTTATGTCTATGAGACGAATATTAATGAGGAGTGCAATATTTCATGTGACTATGCAGGTCCAGTTGTGACCTACATACTTTGCCAGATCTAGCGCAGACAAATCCATTGTCCACCAGTGGTCGATTTAGATTCTCTTTTCACCATCTGCATAAGTCCCTGACAGTCTAAAAAATGCATAGTGGTTACAAATTTCTATAAATAATAAAATTAAAATGTACAGACTTACAAGACATGCTCCAGTCTGACCAAGTCTCCACTCTGGACATAGGTCAGTGGGTCACTGGCTCCTATCTCTCTGTCAGCGGGTTTGATTTTCCATCGGTTGTTGTCATCCTTATGGCTGTACGTTGTGACCTAGCAAAGTAAACATTTTGTATAAAATCATTTGTTCTATATCTACTTATGAATGCTCCTAAATATTGTTGTAAGCTCCTGCATTCCCCCCCCCCTCATAATTGGTGAAGTGCATAGTGATTAAATGATGCCATGATTTTAATTTTGT
>JADKLZ010053932.1:0-25935 GCA_021533235.1 Biomphalaria straminea | reverse complement strand
CTTTTTTTGAAACCATATTAAACCCATACTCTTTTTTTGAAACCATACTAAACCCATACTCTTAAATTGAAGCCATACTAAGAAACTCCACTTTTAAAATATTTTTCCCGTCAACTAAATGCGTCACACAGCAACTGCGTGCATGCCCTCTAAGAGAGAATATCTAATAAATAGACATGAAACAAATCTAACATGTTAAAAACTTACCTGATTAACAATAAATGAAAAAGGAAATTCATCTCTTAAACATTGAGTAACAAATGCACCAACACCAGATCCTGTTCCCCCAGCCAGGCTAAGAAAATTGATGAATCCTCCCAAGCGATCACATTTCTCCACTTCTCTCCTTACTAGATTCATTATATCATCCTGAGATCTAGGGCCATGAACACAATAGCCATATGCCCAATTATTTCCAGAGCCTCTTTTCTGTGAATACCACTGCTCTGGGCAGTAGCTCCATTTACCACTCTTTCGAGCTTGTTGAAGTGTTTGGGCAACAGCTTTAGTTTCCATGTCAACAAGAACTGCTCTGGCCTTAGGAAGATCAAATGATCCATCTCGACTTTTGGATTCAGGTTGAGAAAAGAATGTGGAGAGGCAAGTTTGAATATAGTCATGGTTGTCCTGACTGCTGACACCTATTGACTTGCTGTAGACATCATCTATAAGAGTTGAAAATGTCTGTTCACCAACCTGATTACCACACTGTCCAAGCTGCAAAGTGATCACAGACATTGTTCAGGACATCTCAGCTGGAAATACGTTACTAGTTAGGATATATACATTTTGTTTTAAATTTCAGCTAATTATATCAATAATTATCAGTTAGTTAGACATATTGACATATTTAAATTCTACATAAAAAGTTGTAATAGTAATCATTTTTTATTTAACTGCTTAGAAACATTAATACATTTAATAAATTAGACAGTAAATTCTTGACATATAAAAAAAGACCCGGGGTTCTTTGAAATTTTTTTTTTAGATTACACATTCATCACTTCCCTAAACAATACTGAAAGCCAATCCAGACCTAACCAATCATATCACTTCATTCTTACAGTGGCTGTTAGGGTTAGTGACAGCTTATTCCATAGCAATGGTACAGTTTTATATTTCTACAGTTTTATATATCTACACCCCTCCCAGCCCCAAAAAGTAAATAGGTCATGTGTCTGACTGATTCTAAAAAATTGGTCAGTGTAAGTTACTGTAAGGTTACTCTAAGCTACCTTTAGTCATTCATGACAATTTAAGACATGAAGCAATAGTGTTTGTTGTGTGAGTGATCAGGTGAGAAAATAAACACTGACATGGTTAGTCAAGCTTGTAGATCTACTCTTAACCATATTTTTTTTATTTGCTAACAAGATCTAGATCTGACTCAGACCTAGATTACTATTGAAAATAAAATTTAATAAAAAGAATAATTATCTATAGAAAATACATCTATATCCATTTTTGTGATGTAGTGTAAATAAAAACACATTTACAGTAATCTAACACATAGAGTCTAGATCTAAATAAAAAATTGTCAAAAACCATGGGAGTTTCCCTTTACTTTAAGTAACTTAAGACAATGACTATGACGACTATAGTCGTCTATTATACTAAATTATAGTATGTCAATGATATCTAGACCTAAATCTAGATTAGCCTATGATATATGATCTTTAATTTTTAATCTTTAAAATCTTGTTGACTTAAATACTTAATTTTAATAAATGTTCAACTTTGTCATGACAACTTCAGGCCCAAGCTCCAGGCAGGACAAAGACCAAGAGGGGGGACGTGTCTCGACAGTCACTTACATTAGTTACATTGTATGGTAGCCATGAGGCACTAAGCCGGACGGCCCAGTTTCTTGCCAGAGGCAGAGCACTACGGGAGGATTGAGTCCTTCCTGCTCTGATTTTTCAAAAGGAGTTCATTCAGGCAGGACCAAGACCCAAGCAAGACCACACAAGACTGTACGCCGCCTGTAACTATAACTAGTGTAACTCACTGTTCAACAATACAACATTCAACGCACTAAGTCGTCGAAGTCCAAGATGAAGATGATGCTAAGACGCTAAGTAAAAATTATAAAAATACTATGACTATGACTACTATGAGTTTATCATAAAAGTTTATGACTACTCACTACTATTACTATTAATATTATAACTATATACTATAAATAAAAATACTATAATTAGTATAAAGTAAAAGTATAATAATATTAGTTATTATTAGTCACTATTATTACCTGCTCTCAGTCTCAGCTCTGTCAACTCGTCATCATCTATGATCTACTAAACTACAATCACTAGATCTAGCTAGATTAAGTAGATAGAAAGATAGAAGTCTAGATCTAAAGTCTAAAGGGTCCCTAATCTTAACTCTAGATTTATTATTTATTGTTATTATTATTCTGTAGTCAAGACTCCATTACTTTTGTCTCTATTCTAAAAAAGTTAGATCTATGATGATGACCTAGAATTTCTAGTAGAAATAGTCTAGCAATTACAAAACAAAATATTTTTTGTATCAAGAGTGAGTAGAGATTTTTAAGTATCTAATTTCTAATTAATACAAATCAAATTAAATTAGCGCAATTAATTGTAAAAATTATTATCCCTTGATTATTTATTAACTAGATCTAAATCTAGAATCTAGATCTAGATCTAAAGACCTAGAGTCTAGTTTGTAAGTTTCCATAGAATCTCAAAAAAAAATAAATATATTATATTTTATTTCGTAGGTCACCCTAAGTTACGTTTTTATAATTATTTACATCTAGGTAAAGATGGCAGCTTCCACCAAGGTCTTTAAATTGAAAACAGTAGTTTCTCATGGAAAACAGTGTTGTAGTAAAATATTTATAAGGAATGTAAGTTTATCTAATTTACATAAACGATTTACCAAATTGCATTAGTTCAGGAACAAAAGTTAGATTATTTGCAGATGATTGCATAATATATAGGACAATAAAAACAACACAAGACACAGAAATTTTACAAAAAGAATTAGATAAATTACAGAAATGGGAATCAAATTGGAGCATGTCTTTCCACCCAGAAAAATGTCAGTTATTAAGAGTAACAAAAAAACTAAAACAAATTAATTCCACTTATCTTATTCATGGTAAACCAGTAACACAGACTAAAAACGCAAAATACCTAGGTGTTATAATAAATGAAAAACTGTCATGGAATCCCCATATTGATGAAACTATAAAAAAAATCAAACATTAGGGTTTATTAAAAGAAATTTCTATAAATCAAATAAGAACATAAAACTAAAATGCTATTTAACCTTGGTTAGGCCAATAATAGAATATGCATCCTCTGTTTGAGACCCCTCAACTCAAGAAAACATTAAGAAACTAGAACAGACACAAAATAGAGCAGTGAGATTCATAACAAACGAATATTCTCATTTCACTATAGTAACACCTTTAGTAAAATCACTAATTTTAGAAAGCCTTCAGGATAGAAGACTTAAGAGTAAAGTAGCAATTATACACAAAACACTGAACCATAATCTCCAAATACAAAAACAAAACTTAATAAAATACTCAGAAAGACACAAAGATAAAGGCACATTCCTCGTCCCATATGCTAGGACAAATCTGTACAAATGCTCTTTCTTCCCTAGTGCCATCAGAGCATGGAATGGTTTGCCTGAGCTAGCCAGGAAAACCAGTGACTTGGCAGAATTTAAGTCACTGGTAAATATGCATGACTGAATGCATGACGCGTAGGATGTAATCATCTTCTTTTTTGAAGTAACGTCTGTATTATATAAGATAAGATAAGAATAATCTCTAGAGATTATTCTAGATGTATATAGGTTTTGTAAGAAACTCTGTACTCCTGAAGGTGAGCCTCATATAGACTAGTAGATCTATTTTTCACGATCATCGATCGATGGATTGTCATACTCATAGTAATATTAGTATGATTATGATAGTAGTAGTATTAGTACTCATAGATTCAGATTGTTATGGTAGTTATAGGAAGTCCTTATATTTTGAACACCACACAGTAGGGAGGTGAAATAAAAAAATTATCTTTGAAAAAAAATTTTTCGTTAGTACATCGTTAAAATACTTTAAAAGAACTTTCCACGACAATGGTGTGTGGCGGAAAACAGATTTTCCATTGAAAATTTTCATAAACAAAAATGTTCTTCATCATCAAAAGTAACGGATTCACTTCTTTAGGCAATGATATCTTTACATAAACTGAGCATAATCGATTTCAAACCAAGACCTATGTTAGAAGTAAGGAAACCCCCCTCTCAAGATTTTACTGTATTTTTGAACACAAGAATTTGCGGTATTTCACATAGCTACACATAGAATTCACCTGCCTTGAACGGGTTGATTTTTTTGTTTATAACTCATTTGTTTTTATGTTTGGAGCTAAAAACGACAATTCGGTACTGCGCATGTCCAATTTTAGATAAGTTCCCCTATTTTTGTTCCTTTTTTTCAAAGAATATGGCAGTTTTTAAGATTCTTGGTACCCATGTATGTAAAGCTGTTGTTTTAGCCTCCCCCGGCAATTCACACCCATATAAGGGATGAAGGCTATATTATGAGCCTATTTGATCTTAGGCTGATGGGCATATCAAAATAAGCTTTCAAACATCTTTATAATTTATAAATGAAAGAAAAAGTGCAGGCTGCTAATTTGAAGCCAGAGACCTGCCCATGATTATGCCAGATGAGCTGGAGGTGAGGAGAGGTAGCCTATATACAGTAAGCGTGTAGTGTCACAGCCTATCAAAAAGGCAGTGGAGGGAAGGAGGAGGGGAGAGTTATTAAAAGAACTATAAGCATCTATGGGAGGGAGGGGATGTTAAGTTGTAACAAAACGACATCCAAATTGTGAAAAGAAGAAGAGGGTCCTTGATTGGGAATTAAAAGAAAGACAGAGAGAAAATATCATGTTTATTAAATTAGAATAATTTATAGATCTATTTTCTAAATAAATTTATTTCTGTCTGTTTCTACACATTATACAGGTATTTATATATATATAGGCCTATAGAGAGAGAGAGAGTATGAGGAAATATACTATAAATACATATTTGCAAAAGTGAATCTGTAGACTTCTTTTACTACAAGAAAATCTAAATAATTTTTAAGTAACACAGACATAATTTATTAGCAATTACATAGTGATGTTCAATGCCGGTGCTCAGTGTTCAACTGGAGGAGAAAGCCCAAAAACTGCGTTCAAAATAGGTCATGAAGTGATCTACTTTATTTTAAAATAAAATCTTGACTATTGGTAGTAATACAAAGGAACACATCTATTTTTATTGTCCTTTAGTTGCAGAATAAGAATATGCTTTCAGTTTTTTTTTGTAAGTTAAACCTTCACCAAATAAAAAAATAAAATAAAAATTTGACCTAGTTCCCGAAATGGGTGTTCAAATATAAGAACCTACTCTATATTCTACTTAACTATTTCGAAAAATAGCCTAATATGGCATCATTTATAACACGTTGGGGAAGTTTACTGTAAATTTTCTAAATAAACACGATCTTTATTTATTAACAATGTGGTATCATTCAAAAGCTTAGGAATCCTCCTTTAAGATTAGCACAGGGGTTTTTAAAAAATGAAGCTAATGTAAAAACAACAATCAATCTACTAGCACCATGGGTTTGGAAGTCTAGCCATTCTGTTTCAAAACTATATAGCTGCTAGTTAGCAGTTTATAGGTCAGTAGAGAAAGGTTTGTCAAAGTACCTACATGGAGTTCTGTAGTGTTTTCTGACCCAAAACTAAAAACAAAACAAAATGATGAAAATCTTTATCTTATGCACTTTTTTTTTTTACTTCTCAATGAGTCAATCTGATCACATTTAAGAAATTTCCTAAGCATCTTCTTTGAAGAAACACACTTTTTTTTTATGTCATTGTAATCATGACACAGTAAACAGTAGATAAAAAATTTAATATTATAATAATTATAATAAAAATATTAATATTATGTTATGATGAATTTTGTGCCAGACTAAATAATAGACTCAGAGTAGACTTAATTAGTGAATAGACTAGGTCTAGGGTAGAACACTAGGTCACCGTAGGGTAGGTGCAAGACACAGCAAATGCATTTCTCATCTCAAGGGCAAATGAAAGGCTAAATCTGCAATAACCACTGAGGAATATCTTTTCATTTTATTTTTATTGCAAGGAAAATCCTCACTTAAAAAACGGCTCATATATCAAGACCTGGCTTCATTCTTAGATAATGGAACATCATTGTTCATAGAGCCCCAACTCTTCACCTTTCTGTACTCAGTGGCATTGTGACCTAGAGGACTTAGCCAAATAGTAAATGAATAATCAGAGTTGAGAAAAAGATATAGATAATTACATTACATTTTCATGTAGACAGACAACTGAAGAAAACATCACACTTTTTTTCCTTGGCACAGTCTGCAAAAGAGCTCACAGCTCAGCAGCAATAAAGCTGGCTGGAAGAAGAAGTAAAGTAGACAGAGCTTGTAAGGTGTAGATAGGCTTATAAATGAGTTTGTTTTCTAAAATTGACCTTTTTATTATAAATTTTTTTTTTTATAAATACTTCTAATTCAGGCTTCATGGACCACCTTCTTCAAAAAGCCAAAAGAGCAAAATGAAGCTATGCCTAGAAAAATTAAACCATTTGATGGACCATCTACAGCCTCTAGACTTCAATCTCTAAAAAAGAAAACGTGAGTAATATCTAAAAAGTAAAAGTAAAGTGTCCCCTTCAGACCTTAAGATCTATGGGGCAGATGATGTTAAGGTCATCTGTTTCTTTGGCCAGCGGTTAACGAGCAGGGTGTTATGTGGCCAGCACAACGACCAACCGCCTTTACTTTCCCCAACTAAAGTCAGGTACCCATTAGAGTTGGGTGGACTCAGGGGCGCCCTAAAAATCCTGAAATTCAAAATTCCAGTTTTTCACCGGGATTCGAACCCAGGACCTCAGGTTCGGAAGCCGAGCGCTTAACCTTTCGACCAACTCGCCCCCGAGTAATATCTTATAAATAAATTTTAAAGTTGAAAAAATATGAAAATTAGACTCTTAATATATATGCTGAAAAATAAAAAAAAAATTACTGATGCAGGAGTGAAAATACAATAAACATTCTAAAATTATGTTTATTGTATTTTTTCTTAATAATTACAGTGTTCATTTGTAACTTAACTTTTTCAAAATTGTTTACACACTCTAAATGACCACTAGGGTCACTTTTTCAAGATGGTTTTTGCAATGTCTTTGGAATGCTGACTGTTCCACTGAATAATAAAAATTTATGTTCATGTATCAATATAAAATCTTTGAACCAGATGACTGTCTGATTATTCTTCTACTTGCTGTGAAGGATAAAATATGAAAATTTAAACTGTTATTTTTTAATTTAAACTTGGCCATTTTCAAGTTTAAAATTGCAGTGGTTTATTTTACCAAAAACAATTTTTCATTTGCAATTTCAACCCAATAATTTTTTTTAAAAGCTAACATTTAAATATTTTTAATGTAAAAAATTGTATTTTCTTCCGCTTTATTTACTTACCCGTATTAACACTTTTATGGTGCAGAACTTTCTTTTGTTCCAGTTTTTTTTTTAATGTATGTTTTATTTCTATTGAGATATAGATCTAATTCTCCACTAAAGATGATTGTCAGAGTGAATGTGAGAGAATATGTTTAGGGTACTAAATTGTATTTCTTTTTGCTTTAAAAGCTCTTATAAAAAAAATTATAGTTTGTAACTTTCTTTTGTTCTAGTTTTTAAATTTACATTTTTTTCTATACAGAACTTAATCAAATTCTCCTCTAGATTAGGTGATTGTCAGAGTGAATGTGAGGCATTATTCATACATCATTATGATTATCAAATGTGTTATTACAAAGAACATGGAACATCTGGATGAAAGCATATTTGTGTGGAGAAAATGACTACAAATTGAAATGTAAAGACTGTAGTTCATAGTAATGCATAGTACAATTTAGAACAACTACATCTAGATCTACAAGTAGGTCTCTGTACTAGAACAAATCAAACATCTTAAAAATTGTCACAATGAATATAAAGAACTTTTAAAATGTTTTTGTGGTGGGTGGTGTTGGTGTTTAATATTGTTAGTGGAGATTTTCTGATATGGAGAGAACAAATAGTAGTAACAAATGGCTCTAAATCAACATCAATTACAGTAAACTCAGGTGTACCTCAAGGAACAGTCTTATGTTCATGACTATTTCTAATTTACATAAATAATTTACCAAATTACATTAGTTGAGGAACAAAAGTCAGATTATTTGCAGACGATTGCATAATATAATAATAATAATATAAAGAACAATAAAAACAACACAAGATAAAGAATTAGATGAATTACAAAAATGGGAATCAAATCAGAGCATGTTTTTCCACCCAGAAAAAATTCAATCCTTTCTTTTAGTGAGTAAAAGAAAGCTTTAATATGATTAGCTTTGAATATCACTTTATGTGTCTGTATTTGAATTAGTTTTATCAATTCTGTATGTTTGCACTACTTTTTAATTTATTTTTTTTGACAGAGTCAGTTGTAGTGTTAGAGGTTACAATCCTCCAGCAGATGTTGAGGCTAAAATTCAATCAATTGCAGCAACAATTATTGGTTTTCAGGTTGACATGAGTTACCAGCTAAATGATAGACTTATTAAATTTAAGGTACAATTTTAGAATTTTTATGTCAATGCCATAAATTAATTTTGACATTCTCATATTGTTTAAAACAGACTAAAAAACCTTGAAACAAAAAAAGGTTCTAGACACTTATGACATCACCTTTTTTTTTGTTTATTTAGCTGCTAACAAAACTGATGGAAGAGTTTGATCACATTATCCCTAACACTGAGCTGTGTGACTTGAATACACTAGCAAATGTTGTCACTTATTTTGACACCCCTGTCAGAGACACTACTTCATTTGATGACTTGGCACGACAGCAGCTGCCCAAGAATTTACACATTCAATTGGAGCCATTAAGATTTGACCCAGAAACAGACACATTTTTTGATGGGAAAACAGCTTTTCCTAATCGCCCAACGATAGTTTCCAGTTTAAAGTACAGTAAAAAGTACAAAGGTCACTCTGGAGAATCTAGAAATGCCCGCAGTCTCACAAACTTTGAAGAACAGAAACAATTATTCGAAGATGCTGAGAAATTAAATTATACTGTGAAGAGTTCTTAATATTTTCTATTTATACAATTAAAATGATGTGACTAAATCTAAATCAGTTTCTAATTGTGTTTATCTTAAACCAAATGTAATAGTATAGACAATACATTTTGTTATTCTCTGCACTTAAATAATAATATCTTTATTTTCCTTGTGGAAATTTATCAATTGCAATTGTGCAGCACACATAATATAACAATAGCAAACAAAATATATGTCACATCACATGTAAGAAAGTTGGAGTGTATTCAACAAGAACAAGAGTTCTGTTCAAGTGTCTGCTTTTGTGATAGTATTTTTTATGTTTTCTTTTAAGCTTTCTCAAGAATATTTTTATTGAATGCTTGCCAACAAGTTGAGTTTGTTGTCAGTGACCTTACTAACTGCATTAGAATTGTATTAAGTTTCTATTTTTTAAATGCTCAGATTGCCAAACCAGACAATGATGTTCAAACTCAAAATACTGCAGACGTGAGCATAGTAAAACATTTACAAAGCTTTTTGCTTACACTAAAAGAAGAAATTTTGTTTTCTTAATCTTTGTTTGTTTTTGTGTGATATAATCTGTGTTCACAGTGAAATTTAATTTATCTACTGAAACAATACTAAGGTTCTTAAAATTTTGGGCCATTTCATTGTTCACTTCAGTACGGAAATAATGCCTTCTTGTCTTTAAGAAAGTTATCATTTCCTTGGGTTTTGTTGCTTTTTTCATTAAATTAAAAAAAAAAAATTATTACTACACTTAGCTTTCAATGTTTATTTCTCTGAAATAATCATTTATGTTTGAGCTTTCTGAGAGCAAGGCAGAGTCAATTGTAGTGTAAAGGAACAAAAAGGACTATCCAATAAAAAATCATTAATGTAGGGTATGAAATGTTACACATTGGGGATGTCATAGCCCCTTGTCAAGTGTTAATGCATGTTGCACTGTTAACCCTACCTACTGAAGTCTCTTTGTCAAAATTTCATAAGCCCATAGTATTATGTGGGATGGGATTAATCTTCAAGGCTTTCATTTTCAATAAGAATATGAATTTGTATTGTATTGAAAGCTGATGAGAAATCAATGAAAAATAACCTTGCAAATGTGCTGGGTATGTCCAGGTGTTTGAATACAGAATTTAAAATATATTAGATAGCATCATTCTCTTTGATAAGCATATTGTAACTCAACTTACTTTCTATAATTGCCATTCATTAGAAACATTTAAACAAACTATTTTTTTTAATAAGCATTTAGATATCTCTGAAGTACAAATCTATAATCATTCTTTTCCAACCTTAGGTACAGACAAAAGTATGGACAACTTCCACAAAGATGGTATTTCACTGTTGATTAATTTAGTAGAGAAAAGGTTAAGCCAATTGTTCAGCACACTCTTTAGGACTCTCTCTTTTATATTTGAATCCATCTTGCCCTCATGTGGTCATTGGGTTGACTATTTTTTTAAAAAAAGGTACATTTGGTTTCTATTTCAAAACAGATATTTACAGTTACCACTTCAAGGGCCCAGGGGGGAGCGGTGGCTGAGTGGTTAATCACTTGTTGCCTTCCAAACCTGGAGTCCAAGGTTCAAATCTCATGAAGACTGGGATTATGAATATAGGGACTTTTAGTGCGCCCCTTAGTCCACCATTCTTTAATGGGTACCTGACTAAAGTTGGGGGAAAGTAAATGCAGTTGGTTGTGCTGACCACATCACACATTGCTTGTTTACTGTATGTCAAAGAACAAATGACCTTAACATCATCTGCCCTATAGATTGCAAGGACTGAATGGGGAACTTAAGGGTGTCAAAACATCAGTAGAAACCATTGATTTTGTCCCTCCCCCCTTTGTATCAAGATTCTTTTTAGTTTTTGACCTGTGTTAATGATACTCCACACCTGATTCATGTTGAGTCTTCTAGTTTGGTTTAGTCATTTTTCCTTACTTCCACAAGTGCAGATTAAATTGTGCTTTTTTTTCTATCTTGTTTGTTACCAGTCGTAAATGCCCTTTTCTTCTTATTTATTTTTCTTCTTACTAGTGTGCATATTCAATTCAAATAGAAGAACTTAGCTTAATATTCAATTTACTGTTCATTTCAAAATTTCCTTCACTAAATATTTCATTAAAATAATTGAATGGTCAAAAGAGACTAATGCATAGTGGTAAATGAAACCTAAGACTAAGACTGCTGTATTGATCCTTACTGAAATTTGTTGTGATCACAAGGACTCTTTTCTCACATAAAGACAACACAGCAGAAACATACACATAAATACAACAGACACAACATAAAGAGTTCATTCAGCGACTACACACAGGCATCTTTGTGCTTTTCACGTTCCCTGATCCATGAATGGCGGTGATAGAGTCTGACCGAGTGAGGTACGAACGAGTTTTGTACCGCTCTGTTCTGGTCTTGATAGACAGTAGTCGCCCACTTCGCGACGATCTGGCGTAGTTCTGATGGTCATTGTCTTCCAAGATTTTTTCGATTTTTCTTAGGCACTTTTGTTCAAAAGGTTCCTTTAAATGTGGTAATGTGAGTGTAATTTTTGATGCCCTTTTTATGATGTTTTCTAGACAGTTTAGATGAGGCATTGCCTTACCAACAAGTTATTCCGCATGTTAGCAGATTTTGTTTAGTTGCACCATAAAAAGTATCTAGTATCTTGTTTTAGTTTATGTTTTTAGTTTAGTATAGAAAAAAAAGTCTCTGGGCTGTTTTCTTTGTCATAGTTCCAAGGTGATTTTTCCATGAAAGCTTGTTATTAATGATAACGCCTAGATATTAATATGCCTTTACTTGTTCTATAGATGTAGTGTTTATTTGTAGTTGACATTTTTTTTCTTTCTAAAATCTATTATAAGTTCTTTAGTTTTTGTGACATTCAGTTCTAGAAAGTTGCCAGTGCACCAGTTTGTAAAGAATCTGGCAGTAGAGTTTGTGCAGCAGCACCAAAAATAATGTCTGAATGCTACCCAGTTTCTAAAATAGGATCTACATTTCTTTTAAATAGTTAGCTTAAGAGCTCAAGTGATTATAAAAATAAAAAAAAGATTTCTGATAGCATTCATACTTATGCTCACATTAACAAAAAACAATGTGCTTGAATAGTAAATACTTATTGAGTTTAAATATGGTTTATTTTGTTAAACAAATAATTATTAACCCTAAAACTGCTACACTACATATTCTGAAATACATAAAGAAGCATTTGTGCCACCAAATCCAAAAGAATTTGTTAATGCTATTCGAGGGTTAAATTTAGAATTCCATGTAACATTGCTTCCTAGTACATAGTTCAAATCACAACCAGTCATTGGAGTTTGTAGATTTAGTGTCACCGGGACTGTTCCTGTGTAAACTGACATGACAGTAAAAGCAGCCTCTATGCTTCCTGCGGCACCCAAGAGATGACCTGTTGCTCCTTTAGTAGAGTTGACCAGAATATTAGAGCTGTGGTTTTTAAAAAGACTTTGTATGGCACGGCTTTCAACTGAGTCACCCAGAGGTGTTGAGGTAGCATGACAGTTGATGTGCTCTATTTGTTCAGGCTTGAGATGACTATCTCTCAATGCAGCTTCCATGCATCTTTGAGCTCCTTTCCCATCTTCAGGGGGAGCAGTGATGTGTTTGGCATCTGATGACAAACCGTATCCTAGGATCTCAGCATATATATGAGCATTTCTTTGTCTGGCATGGTCAAGCTCCTCTAGGACCAACAATGCAGCACCTTCTGACATAACAAAGCCATCTCTAGCTTTATCGAAAGGTCTAGACGACACTTGGGGGGTAGCATTGAAATTGGTGCTCAATGCTCGCATCCGTGCAAAGCCAGCCATGGCAAGGGGAGTGACTGATGATTCACAGCCACCAGCAACTATTACATCTGCATCCCCATTACGGATAAATCGAAAAGCATCACCAATGGAATGAAGTCCAGTTGTGCAAGCTGTTGATACACTATGATTAGGACCCTGAAAGAAGATCATTTATATTGTTATAATTTGTCAAAAATAATTTGAAGAAAAAAAAAGGAAATCTATTTTATCATAAGTCTGAGGTTGTGAACAATGCAAACTGCTTCAATAAAGTTAATAAATAATTGAAGTGAATCAAACTTTTTTTTTGCTGACATTTAGAAATGAGATAAGACTTACTTTAATATGATAAATAATAATTATAATAATATCATCACTGATTATTAATAATAAAAACTCATCACAAAGTATGAGAGTTATACAACATTTAAAAAAAGATGTTTAACTCTTTCTCTCCTAATTAATGTTGTTTTCTTTTCACCTAAAATGTTTTTAACTGTTAAAAATTCAATCTTGAATAGTTTCCTTTTTTTAAAAATCCAGATTTTTTTCCCTTTTCAACATGTTCTTACCGAAAATGATGTTTTTTAAAGAGTGGGGCTTTAAAGAAGTCTTTATTTTCTTTAGATTGATGTTCAGGATTGTAATGACATGGGATAATGTGTTCAAGACAATTATTATATATATGTTAAAAAAAGTTGTGTGAAAATATTGAAACATTGTAAAAAAAAAATCTTTATTAATTTGGATATAATATATTTTCTAGATCTAGTCTAGAACTAGAGCTAGTTGACTTGTCCACAGTCTGTCAGTTTTCTGTTATCTGATGGTAGTGTTTTATAGGCCTAAAGACAACCTGCACCCATTAACCACTGTTACATAATACCTGAACGAAGTGGTCATCTCCTTTCCATTAGGACTAAAACAGAAAGATTTAAAAACTTCTTTATCCCACTTTCGGTCAGAGTGTTACAAGATCAGCTGTTGTCATAGAGAAGTACATAGAAGTCAAATTCATAAAGCACTGGTTGTGAATGTGCATATGTTTCCTGTGTGAATGTTGTTTGAATTATTCATCAATATTGTTTTTGTGCAGTAGTTACGCTGAGGTTGTCAATTGTAGTGAATTTCCATTAGATTGAATCAATAAAAATTATCTTATCTCTTATCTACATAATTCAAACAAATATTTCAATAACTATCATAAAAATACTTGTATTTAAATAAAACATTACATCTAGATCCAATGACTTTTCCATTGCTGGTAGGTTTTCATTTTTATTTTCATAGTCCAAATTTAAATCAATTTTGATTCTTTACCTAATATAATATTTTCTGATAAAAAGCAAAAAAGTTATTGAAATTGAAGTTTAATCATAATAGTGTTATAACCCTATTTGAGACGCAATAGGGTTAACTGTGTGTGATCAGCTGACATGTGACACAGGCAGTAATACATTTACTGAGCTATATCAAAGGGCAAGGGACAGTACTGGCATGAACTTTGCACACGAATAGGACCCATGTTATGGACCAAAGACAGAATGTGTGAGGCAATGCAATTCAACATAGGACAGCGAGGAGACTGGGGGCTGTTAGTCGGCCATGAGTTTAGTACGGTGATATTACAGTGTAACGTTGTATTAGTTTATTGTGTTGCCAATGTGTCATAATGGCTGTTTTATTTGACCATTATTAAAGTACCAGATTATTTGGAGCTCTTGTCAGGTTCTTGTGTTGATGTGTTTAGCAGTGTTTACAGAAAACCTGATTAGGAGAGAGAGAAGATCGTAACAATAGGGTAGCGAATTATAAATGAGCAAAAATGAATGATTCCTTCGGAACATGAAAAATAATTATGGAGAGAAAGAGTTTAAATAAAAAGAAATAAAATATTTCATCTTAGTACTTTTAAAAACATAGACCAGAGTGCCAAAATAATGAAACAAAATATTTAAAATGAAATATAGTTGATATATTAAATTATATTGGGTATGGTTACTAAGTGGCAAGGTGTCTGGCTTCCAAACTTAGGAATCATAAATTCACAGATTGGGATTTTGAATTGGATTTTTAGGATGCCTCAAGTCCACATAACTTAAATGCATGCCAGTTTGTCATTGTGCTGCCCACATATACACTCGCTAATTATGGGTTCTAGAAACAAATGATCTTAACATTATCTTTCTCCATAGCTAGGGAGGTCTGAAAGGGGTAACTTTACTTATTTGATACACGTAAGAAAAATAAAATAAAAAACAAACATAATAATAAATAAGGGGAATTTAGTAAAGAAACAGTTCAAAGAGACCTACCTTGAAGCCATAGGCCAAACTAACATGAGCAGCAGCCATATTTATTAGTATTCTAGGGATAAACCAAGGAGATATTTTACGGTAATGAAACTGACGTTGAAGTTCTCCTGCATTCACCACTTCCTCTAAAGGTATCATTCCTGTGCCAATACAAACACCTGTAGAAAATGCAAAAATATAGTCATTAAATAATAAATGACATCAAGCCTCATAGAAAATAAACATTCTGACGTGCTTCATAACATGCTTACTTTTATTTATTTAAAGAAGTGGAAACAATAATTACAAAGTGATTTCTCAACTGTATCCACAAAAATATTATATGCAGATTATTGACAAAGTTGAAATATCTTGCCTAAATGTCTTCAATGCAGTTAATATTAAGTCAAATCAATAGCCCAATTGAAACATATGTTTCAACTTGATATGAAATGAATAGGTTCATTGTGACAAGATTGCAGGACAGGAGTTATTACATTTATTACTGAGAGACAACTTTACTCATATGATGTGTGACTGATTTTCAAGGTTTTGTCTCGTCTTTTAGGATCAAATTGGAGAGAACCTTCAATAAGTAGTTTAAAAGATGGTAGCCTGTTTAATATTATAACATTTTAGTTTTGCAAACCTTAAATCTTTAAGAATAAACTAGATGCTATCTTGCCCCGTATAATCACTGGACCAGTGATACTCTTATAAGACTGCACTAGCACTTTGTGATGGTCTGCCCACTTTTAGAACTTGCCTAATAAAACTCGCCTCTGATCGCCTCTGATCATGGAAAGCCTGAACATTTTTACAATTGAAATTCAGTTTAAATATAGAAAACTTTTACAACTAGGCATCTTTTTCATTGACTTGGGGAAGGACAACAGTACAAAACTTGTATCAGCAAACAAATTCTAAAAAAGGCTACAATAACTCTTATCAATTTTAAAAACCTGTTCTCTCTTTATCGTTATCTTGAACTGGTTTCCATTTGGCAATGGTCAGGGCCTCTTCAGCAGCACGCAGACAATACTGAGTCATTTGTGTCACAGCTCTGCCATCAATAGTTGGAAGTCCAGTGAGATTAAACTCACCCGGATTGTTTCCATGTCGCACCAGTCCAACAACTTTACTGGGAATTTGTTCAAAAGCTAAAGAGAAAAAAAAAATATTGAAAACCTGCTGTACTTAATGACAGACTATTACACTATTTAATTATTCCCTTATCTTTTATTTAAAGCCTACTGATAGTTTCACAGTACTACAATTATATTATTATCATCAGGCTCACTTACCTTCTCCTTTAATATTAGTAATTCCTGATGCTCCTGATAGCAATTGGTCCCAAACAAAATGCATGCCTGTTCCCAAACAAGAAACAACCCCTAATCCAGTGACAACAACTCGACGACTTTGATGTACAGAACTACACATTCTTTTCAGTTTTCTTTGAAACAATGGAAGGTTGATTTTTTTTTCTACAAAGGAGAGGAATAGAAAAGTCAACCTCCACAATTCTTTATTGTCATAAATTATGATACAAGAGTGAACAATACAAACACATTAAGATCATAAACATGATTTGTTTAGGCCGGCTAAAATTGTATCACAACTATAGTAATGAAGTATGTGATTAAGTTAAATATTATAAAGGATAAACACATTAATATTTTTATCACTAGAATGTTTAAATTGCATGATATGTAAAGAACAAAGGGGAAAAAAAGAATCATGTCCATTTTTTTTATTATTGACCATTACAGAATGTTTAAAGGTTTACTGGCCTGCAACTGTTTTCAGTCAGTTGAATTACAGTCTCACGAAACTCTTAGACATGGATGAGAAAAGGGTGGCCAGTAGTGTTATGACTTTTCTCACAAGCCAGTGGTGGTAAATAATTCTCAAAAATGACTTTCGTCTTATTTAATTTAAAAAAAACCCTCCTTAGTATAATACATATACAGAATATTATAAAATTAGATGTATTTTTGTTAGCCTTGATCTATTAAAAATTTAATAACATGACTGATCCAAACTAATTGATACACTTAATATAAGTTTTTTTTTTTTTTAAACTGTATTTTTTTTTACTTTGTTTTTTACTAGATACCAGTACGAAGACAGCACAATATAAGAAAGTGCTGACATATCAATAAAAGCATATACACAATTTAGATAATTAACTAGTTGTTTTTATACATTTTAGGTTATTTCTCCATAAAAATAGGACTCCCCTGTGTCTCTTTTTTCTATTGCTTCTCAACTGTCTCTGGAGTTTAGCACCAACACCATTTTTGTGACCTATATTAACTGCTTTTGTGCTACAATTGAGACTTTAAGCTTATGTGAGTTCTCACAGATGCTGAGGTATTCAAGACACTAAAAAATACTTTAATAACATGGTCTTCTTTTGATAACTTCCCATGTTTGTTGTCACTAAAGGAAATTTTGTGTCTTTTCCTTTTGTCTCTATTGTTACTATACCTACTAACAGTCTCTAACCTAAACTTGATGTAATTTCCTGTCTAACCATAGCAGAGATATAGCAAATGGAACATCAAGGAAATTAATATTTTTAAAAAATTCATAAAAAAGTGCAGTACAAGAGATCTAAATTGAAGGTCACATAAGTACAAAGCCTACATCAGTTAATGAAAGATATTTATGAAACTTCACCTATATTTTCGCTATCGTCTTTTATCTTGTGACTTTCATTTACTTGCTCTACACTTTACAGAAACGGAAGATCTCTTTAGTAGAATAGTCATTATCATGATCAAACTATATTGACAGATAAATTAAATACCGGTAATTAGATTGGTCAATAATATGACTTATATGTGAATCATAAATCACAGACAGCTCTAAATTTGATATCTAGTGATATTTATCTAGATTCTAGTTGTCTATAATTTACATGATGTCAATGGTCACATTATCAAAATGATTTTCTTTGTGAATGAAGACGTGAGTACTCAAAGTACTTCATAAAATTTCCATGACAATCGAAACAAAGACAACTTTGATCCTGACAAATAGTTCACAGATAATCGACAGACATTTATTCAGTGACAACTGGCTCACAAAAAATTCCACAACAAATGGCTTGCTGACATTTTTATCACAGGAGGTCAGAAAAATTGAACTGTTACTGTGTTCATTGTTGTTTTTTAAGTTGATAGTAAAAGATTTAGTTCAAATTCAAACATTTTTGTAGTTTCTTAGTATTGAATAGAAGGGACTAACATTATAACACATATTTGAATTACCAGCATTTTTGTTTTTTCTATTACTTATTCAAACTTATTCTCCATGAGTTTTAAATTGCTTCTGTGGAACAGGACTGCATCAGTGAACAAAATAAAGAAAACATGTATAATTATATAAACTATCCCTGAAACAATATTTTTGATATAAAACTGGAAATGAGGGGAATGACTTAAATTTTGAATGTACTTACTAACTGGCTTATCAGTGTTTGATCATCCTTTACTTAAGCCTACTAAAATGATTATCTGTGTTTAAAAAGTGGTCCAGATGTTAGTATTTTTATTTTTACACATAATTTAAATAACTATTCTATCATGGTGTTATTATAGGTTCAATTAACTTCAATCCTCTTTTAGGCATTTGTCAGATGTAATACTTTTATTCTGTTTCTACACAGTCATCTGGAAAATATAGAGCTCAAAGCAATTTAATAAAACTTTACTGACCACGAAATCTCTCTCTCCAAGAGAAAAGTATTCTCTGATTAATCATTGCAAATTGTCTAATTTGGAAAAACATTCTAAAGACCAAATAGACCAAGTAAAATTATTTTATTTTTTTTGGGGGGTGTGGACGGGAGGGGATTTTTTTGGATTTTTTTTTTGTGAGTTTTAAAAGATTTTTTTCAATTAGAATCGACATGTTTAGAACTTGATCCTTCAAATCTAGAGTAATATCTAGATCTATAAGTTTTTTTTTAGGATTATAATGACAGTAACTTGAACCAATTGTTTGTTATATAAGTTTCTAAAGTTTCTTAAAAATGAAGATTTTTATGCCTACCCCAAAAGCCCTTCAAGACCACCAGGAGGACAGTTTGGAGTGCAAAGATCTATCACATGGACATGGCCAGGCAGCCACCAATTCAATAATTAAACTAATAAACACTCATTATTAAACACTAAAACAGTATTATAATTGTTAGCTTTGGGTACTGTCTAGTCAAAGTCCAAATAAGTGTCTTGGACTTGTCAGTCTTGAGGTTAATTATTAAGTTTTGTAATTTGAATTTCATTTGTTAGTTCATTTTGTATCTCAGTTGAGTTGATTATCATTAATATCATTATTTTATGAAATTTTATGGTTCAGTCAGTTCAGTGTAAGTAACGTTTTTTATTAAAAGTGTTACTCTAATTCTTATCAAATGTGAATATTCGTTTGTTCAAAGTTTGTTGGTAACATTCTCAATACGACTATTTTGTGTGTTTTTATTTGGGGATCACAGACCTATGTATATAAATAAAAAGGGGATTTCACACAAAAAGTTAATCGCAGTAGTCTTCTCCTTGTTTACATTTTGATACTGATACTGACGATAATAATAAAGTCTCTAGATCTAAATAAAGTAAGTAAAAAAAAAAAAAAGGGGAAAGCAGTATAAAGAAATGTGGTGGCGATATATAGAATCGGTATTAGTTTACATGACTAACCTTAAGAAAAACATAATTAAAAGAAGATTATAATAATCCAGATCTAGATTTGAAATAAATTAGACAAGCTACAAAGACGCCATGTTGAAAGCTTAAAGTTTAAACTGTTGTCAACTAGGAATAAATGGATTAATATTAAATTATTTTGTTCTAGTTTTACTGTTTTACAGTTACACTCTTTTTCTATCATCTATAGATCTATATTCTAGATATAGATCTTAGAACCTAGATCTACTTAGACTCTAGATAGAAGATCTAAATCTAGACATAAATGGTAATCTAGATCTAAAAATTTAATAGTAATAATACAATAATTATAATAGTAATAGCCTGTGATACTAGTGATACTGATAGTGACTCTAGTGAGTGATAGTTTTACTAATTAGATAGGCTATGGCTATATAAGACTATAAGTATATTATATTTTATATAGATCTATATATATTATAATATATATAATAATAATATAGTATATTAAACAAGATAATAACTTAATAAGGTAAATTATAGAGTCTAGATCTAATTATACTTTTTTTTTTATAGTTATGTCTTATGAGTTATACTATTATTATTAGAATCTATATTATTAATTATACTAGATTTACTAGATCTAAATAATACTAAATAGGATCTAGAATAATCTAGATCTTTAGTCTAATTATTGTAAATTATTTTATTATAGTGTTATAACTGAGCTGTGGGGGGGGTCATGGTGGCCTTGCGGCTGGTCAGTCAACCGACACAGACGACTCGGGCCTGTGTGCTGAGAAGGAGGACTGGCGGATGAAAACATCCGATGTGTAGAAAACCGGTTTTGTTGTGTGCTCTGACCAAGACAGTTGGAAAAAGAGACTAGATCGATTTCTTTTAATGTGATTCTATTCAAACTTGTAAAGTATTTGACTATTTTTATTTCATCATTTATTACTCCAATAATACATCTCGTTTATTAAAACCCAAGTTATCTGTTTCTGGAATTGGCAAGATTGTTTGTTAAAGGGTTCATAGGGAAACGTAACACTGGTTTCAGAGGTGGGATCTTTTGATGGCTTCTACGAAAACCCTTGAACAACTTCTTGTTAAGGAACTGAAGCGGGAGCTCCGCGAGCGTGGGCTGACGTTAGGCGGAAACAGAGATGCCTTAGCTGCACGTCTCCGGCAAGCCCTGCTGGACGAAGATGACGACCCAGAGACATATTTGTTTGAAATAGAACCGGATGTGGTGGAGCTCTTGGGTGCAAAGATAGACAAAATGGATTCTGGAATCAAAACCGAGTTGGTGACCATGAATCAGCGCATACACGCTATGGAGGAGACTATAAACCAAAGAATAAACACCATAGATGAGCAGATGAAGCAACGGGTTGACGCTGTGGAAAAGGCCATTGAAGAAATAAGGACCCAAGTACAAGGTAAAGTGACCATCTCACCGGAGCCTAAAGTTATGTCATGTTTACCAGAAGTGTCTATGAAAATAAAGCCTCCAGTCTTTGATGGTTCCGTTTCCTGGTCTGTCTACAAGCGACAATTCGACGCAGCGGCCAAAGTGAACAAATGGGATAGCAACGAGGAGAAGGCGACAGCCCTTGTTCTAGCCTTGAGAGGGAAAGCTTCCGAACTTCTCCAGTCCATTCCGAACCAACAGGATTATGCTGCTCTTGTCCAGGTCATGGAACTTAGATACGGGGATGAGCACCTACAAGAGGTTTATCGTGTCCAACTGAAGACCCGTCAACAACGTTCCGATGAAACACTACAAGAGTTAGAGACGGACATAGAACGCCTAGCCCATCTTGCTTACCCAACAGCCGCGCAAGACTTTCTGGAAGTAATTATTACAGATGCCTTCATCGATGCACTTCGAGACTCAGAATTGAAGAAAGCAGTCAGAATTAGCGGCAAGCGCAAAGCCAGCGAAGCACTGGTGTACGCCCTCTCATACGAAGCCGCTAAAGAGTCATCTGAGAACATTCATCAAGTTCGGAGGCTAGGAGTCAAAGAGGAAGATCTTACGCAACTTCTTAGAAGGGTGACAGAGGCCCTTGATGAACGTAGAACATCTCAAATACCAGAAGGTCAAAGGAGGGCCCGTGCACGTTGCTGGAACTGTGGTGAACTCGGCCATCTTCAAAGAAATTGCGGCAGAAGGTCTCCTAGACAAGCAGCAGTCCAGCACCGAGCGGAAACGGATGCAAGACCATGTTCCCACGACTATCAGGGAAACTAGCTCTCGCCGGCTTCGAGGGGCGGAAACCGGCGACCCAGAAAATGAGAGCCCCTGCAACCATCATCCCAGTCGCCGTGCTAGGGCAAAGTAAAAGTCTTAGAGTCATAGGGAAAATTGGGCCCCAGAATTTTCGTTTTCTCCTAGATATTGGTGCCTCCCGATCAATCATTCGGCCTGATAAAGTGAACAAGAACAAGACGACGAATGTAGGGGCTTACAAGTTGAAAACAGCTAGCGGGGAACTGATGCCTATACAAGGACTAACAGATATTAAACTCGAGCTAGGGAATCAGTCGTTCGAACATGAATTTTTGATCGCCGATATCACTGACGACTTAATCATAGGGCTCGATTTTATGCTGAAATTTGGATTCTCCCTGAATATTGGCGGAGGCACATTGAAATGTGGAGACATTGAAATCCCTTTACTTGGGGATGAGGATGAAGAGGATGGACTAGTCAGGAGAATAATGTTGATAGAGGATACAACTTTGCCGGCCCAGTCGGAATCGATTATTTGGGGAAAAGTAGAATATGGCCTTACAACGAATAGAACTGCGCTAATTTAAGGCATAGACATTTTCGACAACGGAGTGGCCGTAGGAAGGACACTGGTCATGCTAGGAGAAGATCAAAAGGTACCGGTGAGAGTCATGAACCTTGGCTCACAGGACAAACACCTTCAGAAAGATAGCACGATCGCTGTAAGCTATACTCTTGATCTGATCAGAAACTGTAACAGTGATCAATCAGAAAAATCAATCGAACAATCAAAGCCACACATTACCGAACTCTTGGCAGAGATTGAAACCATTTTATCACGAGAACAGTATGTACAAGCAGAACAATTGATTAGTGAGTTTGCAGACATCTTGCCATCCAATGAGACGGACTGTGGGCGAACAAATATGGTCCAACATCGCATAGATACAGGAAGCACTAGACCTATTCGACAACCCCCACGTCGATTGCCGCTAGCGAAACAACAAGAAGCTGTAGACCTTATAGAAAGAATGAGACAGCAGGGAGTTATTGAGCCCTCCAATAGTCCTTGGTGTTCCCCAGTCGTCTTGGTAAAGAAGAAAGATGGTTCTTTACGTTTTTGTGTGGACTACAGGCTATTAAACGAAGCCACACATAAAGACAGTTATCCACTACCTAGGATCGATGACACATTGGACACGTTGGCTGGGGCACAGATTTTTTCTACTCTTGACTTGAAAAGTGGATACTGGCAAGTTGGGATGCATCCCGACGATAGAGAGAAAACGGCTTTCTCAACTGGTAACTGTCTGTGGCAATTTACCGTGATGCCCTTCGGCCTCTGCAATGCGCCAGCCACGTTTGAACGGTTAATGGAACATGTTCTGAGAGGACTTAGTTGGAAAACATGTCTTGTCTACCTCGATGACATTATTGTCATTGGTAGAACATTCGAAGAGCATCTTACTAATCTTGAAGAAGTATTTCGACGAATAAGAAGCGCTGGGATGAAGCTCAGCCCAAAGAAGTGCTCCTTGTTCAGGAGGAGCGTAAAGTACCTAGGTCACATTGTTTCGGCTGAGGGAATCAGCACGGATCCAGAGAAAGTTGAAGCTGTGAAGCGGTGGCCTACCCCTACGAATAAACACGAGTTAAAAAGTTTTCTGGGACTTTGTACTTATTACAGACGTTTCGTGCAGAATTTCTCCAGCGTTTGTAAAGCACTTCATCAGCTGACAGAACATAAGAGACCATTTATTTGGACACCTGAATGTCAAGAAGCTTTTGACAGGTTGAAGAACACACTAGCCTCTGCCTCCGTTTTGGCCTACCCTATACCAGGCTTGACTTTCATACTTGACACCGATGCGAGCAGTACTGGAATAGGTGCCGTCCTGTCCCAAAAGGTAGATGAAACAGAAAGAGTGCTTGCCTACTTCAGTCGAAGTTTGTCGAAACCGGAAAGAAATTACTGCGTCACGAGGCGTGAGCTTCTAGCCGTTGTGGATGCAATAAAACATTTCCACAAATACCTATATGGGCAGACCTTCACCCTTAGAAGTGATCACGCCGCTCTACAATGGCTGCTTTCATTTAAGAGTCCAGAAGGTCAAGTAGCCAGGTGGATTGAGCGTCTGCAAACCTATGACTTCGAGATTCAGCACCGAAAAGGACAGATTCACCATAATGCTGATGCGCTGTCCCGAAGGCCTTGCAAAAGTGAATGCAAGCACTGTAGGAAGGTCGAAGAAAAGGAGGCGGTCGTTGATTGCCGTCGTCTTGGGGTAGAAGCTTCCGGACCGTGGTCGGACGAAAACATCCGAGAGGATCAGCTAAGAGACGAAGATCTGGCCCCCATTCTCCTAATGAAGGAAGATGGACAACGAGCAGATTGGCAACACATCTCTGATAAGGGGCCCGCTATTAAGGCATATTGGGCCCAATGGGATTCCCTGGAAATTGTCAACGGTGTACTCAAGAGAGTCTGGGAAACGCCTGACGGCACAAGCAATCGCTTTCAGCTGATGTTACCTAAAGTTAGAGTGTCTGAGGTACTGCAAGAGATGCACAATGGCTTCAGTGGCTCCCATCTTGGTGTCAACAAAACTTTGGAGAAGGTCCGGCAGCGGTTTTACTGGTTCCGTTACCGGGAAGATGTGGAAGAATGGTGCCGAAGGTGCGATGTCTGTGCAGCCGCCAAGGGCCCGCAACGTAGAACAAGAGGACATATGCAGCAATACAATGTCGGAAATCCCTTTGAAAGGATCGCAATCGACGTAGCCGGGCCATTCCCCGAAACCAGGAAAGGAAACAAGTTCATCTTGGTTGTTATCGACTATTTTACTAAATGGCCTGAGGCATACGCAATTCCGAACCAAGAAGCTACCACCGTAGCTGAAACCCTTGTAGAAAACTGGATAAGTCGGTACGGTGCTCCCATGGAGTTACACTCAGACCAGGGACGTAACTTCGAGTCCAGAGTCTTTCAAGAGATGTGCCAGACCCTCTGCATTGAAAAGACTCGCACCACGCCCCTGCACCCTCAGTCCGACGGAATGGTAGAGCGGTTCAACAGAACTCTAGAACAGCATCTATCGAAGGTCGCCAGTGAACGACAAGATGACTGGGACACTTATATCCCAATGTTTCTCATGGCATACAGGGGATCCATTCATGGCACCACAAGTTATACACCAGCCAAGATGTTGTTTGGCCGCGAACTGCGATTGCCATGTGACTTGCTATTTGGGGTTCCAGCAGATAAACCAGCTACTTCGACAGAGTACGTCACTAATCTTCGAAAACGAATGGAGGAAGCCCATGCTCTGGCCCGCAGAAATATCAAACTGACTAGTAACCAGATGAAGACGAGGTACGACAGTCGGGCCAATGCCTCTGGGTTCCATAAGGACGATCTGGTCTGGCTCTACAATCCACAGAGACGAAAAGGCAGGTCTCCAAAGCTCCAGAGAGACTGGGAAGGTCCATACCGCATCGTTAAAAGAATAAACGATGTGGTATATCGCATCCAGAAAAGTCCACGGTCCAAACTGAAGGTAGTCCACATCGATCGCCTCCATCAGTACCGCGGGGAAGCAGAAACTGTCCGGGACGGCCAGTTCTAAGAGGGAGACATTGTTATAACTGAGCTGTGGGGGGGGTCATGGTGGCCTTGCGGCTGGT